>PVKH010017992.1:0-15260 GCA_004027955.1 Chaetophractus vellerosus | reverse complement strand
AATGGCATCTAGAATGGTGAATCCTTTCCAGAAGGTTTTCAATTTACTTTGCCTGGATCCATCAGATGAATCACTACCTATGGCAGCTATAGCCTTACGAGATGTATTTCTAAAATAATAAGACTTGAAAGTCGAAATGACTCCTTGCACCATAGACTGCAGAATGGATGTTGTGTTAGCAGGCATGAAAACAACATTCATCTCGTTGTACATCTCTATCAGAACTCTTGGGTAACCAGGTACATTGTCAATGAGCAGTATTGAAAGGAATCTTTGTCAGACTTGGTGCTAGATGTAAGAGAGACAAGTGTGAAATAAATAGTGGCCTCAGCATCTCTAGGCTGAAAGAAGGGTCTAGGAGATGGCAAGATGCTGAATATTTAAGAGAAAGAGTAGATAATTAAAGTTTAAGCTCCAGGAGGGGAAATTAGGTCTTGTTTAACTCTCATGTCTCTAACAACTAGTACAGAGTAGGTACTTAATATTTGCTAAATGAATACATAAATGATGATAGCGAAGGCCCTAAAAGAGCCAGAGTGGCTTGGGATACACAGCTTTGGTAGGAGAAGACTGCCTGGAAAAAAAGTCAGGAGAGAATGACCTACAAAGAGGCTTGGAGGTGCAGAAGAATAAAGCTCTAGTGAGAAAATGATCAACTCAGATTTCCAGGGTTAAATCCAGGCACAATCACTTATTTTCTTTAAGACCTTGGGCATCTGTAAATCAGGGATAATGACAGTACCTCCCTCAAAGAGTGGGACTGTTGGGATTCAATGAAGTAATATTTACGAACCTCTTAGATCAGCATAAGGCTATGTTTGAGAGCGGCAGAGTTTTAGAATGCCGTAAGGAGTTTGAAGAGAGCCATAAAATTTGAAGAGTCATGTGGTGAAATGAAAAGGGAGCCAACCAGGGATAAATACAAAGTTGACCAAGAATCTGCAAGTGCTTCTCTGCCTGAACTGTTGTCTTGCTGACTTGGCAATGTGATTAATCAACTTCTTTATTCGATTTTCTTTAGACTTCCTCAAGGACTTTAAAGCAAAATGTAAGAAAATGGATGGTTGAGTTCATCTTAATTTTGGCACTGTTAGGTAACATAAAGACTACTGAGAGAATATATATATATGGTGAACCTGGGGATTAAACTGAAAAGGAAAGAAGTGAAGCCAAAATATGGGGAACAAGAGGAAAGTATTGGGGGAGGAAGGGGTGGCTTTGGGGACTGAAGGTCTAAAGGTCAAACTACAGGTTTGGCAGGAGAGGTAAAAGGACAGGATGTGGTCCGTGTGCAGTTTCTAATCCACATGTTCAGAAGTGGGGGGGAGAATGGGTGAATAGAAGCAAAGCCATTCATTTTCCCCTTGTTCAACTCAAGCCATTCTGTTCCACCTGATGGGGGTTAGAATCGCCTTTTTAACCCAAAGGTATTTCATCAAAACTTTTTGTTTGCAAGAAATTCAATAATTGATTAGCCACTCTAGTAAAATCCCTCTAACAATCTTCTTAATATCTGAAAAGGCTGTAGGGAAAGTAGGTAAAGGCAGGCGGAAGGCTGCAAATAGAAATGAAATATACATTAAGGAACATCTATAAATAGAAAACATTGACCACTCTATCATATATCTATATTTTTAAAAATTGAACTGCCTGATATAAGGTGTCCCATTCAAACCAACTAACAGTCTTCTTAAGGGATAGATCTTTTCTCATTGTTACCTGGGATATCTGTCCAAAAAGCATCTTGAAACATGCTAATCCTTTCCTATTCTTACCTCAGTGCCTTCTTTCTTCTCCCCACCCCACACTCTACACACACACCCACACACATCCTCCCTACAGATCATTTATGGGATTCATTTATTCAACAAATATGTACCAGACACTGCTCTAGATGCTGGGGCCACACTTTTATGAAGCTTAAACTCTAAAGGGGGAGTTACCAGTTGATAAACAAATGAACACATAATTTCAGACAATAAAGAGTGCTGTGAAAAAAATAAGTGGTGTGATAGTATTTTAATTATTTGCATATTAAGTCCATTATATATAAAATTATTACAAGTTTCATACTGCAGGGAGTCCACCTCTTATCACACCCCTTCTACTAGTGAAATTCTTTTTGCTGGGTTATCTCAGAGGAGTCAGGTGAGAGGAAAATAGGGGCATAAGTGGTAAAATTGTCCAATAATTGCCAGAACAGAAATTCCCTAATCTGCTGATTCAGTTTCTTTGCTCAAGATATTACATAGAATGTTTGGCTTAATTATATATGAATCACAAATATATATTAAAGCTTTAAAAAGAGAGCATGTGTAAGAAGTGCCTACCCTCTAAGATCTATTTAATAATAGAGTACTTTTTAAAGTATGCCTGTCAAAATTAAATGTCTGGATCTGATTTTCTTTGAGAATAATCTCCCAGTCCTTGATTTCTTTTCTTTTGTCTTTGAATTTATTCTTTTTAATCACTCAATTTCAGTTTTTACAAATACTCTAGAACAATTCAAGTTGATTTCCAATTCAAATTCCATGGTCTAATTAACAGTGTCTTTCCTCAAAGCACTAGAGTATAAAAATCCTGTTCAGACTAAGAGAATGATATATTAGGCTATGCTAGTTTTTAAAAAAAATCTAGCCACTGCCTTGTCTGTAGAAGAATTTCTTAAGATTTTTTTTGGCATTTGGTTCCACAGCCAAGTCAAACAAGAGTGAATTCAGATTTTGCTCCTAATCTCAGAGGAGTCAGGTGAGAGGAAAATAGGGATCTAATGAGGTTGTTCATAAACATTTTCTCCCTTTCGTCCAACCAGTTTAATATAACCAGCACATGAGGACCCTGTGTTAAAACCAAAATCCTAACCACCGAGGATGGGTAGATATCCCTTGGAGGCCCCCACCAACAGAGATACCTTTAGCTTTTATGAACTTGTGAAATTCCAGAGCTAGGACATCTTATTTGCACTTCTATTCATCATTCGTTTTTAACCAACCAAAAACAAGTTTGGGGGCACTTTTGTTATGCTTACAATTGACTCAAGGTAACAAAATTAAAACAGAATGGATAGATTACATAAAACCTCTTTACAGATGGAACTTTTGTTGGTATACTCAAGAAAATCAGTATTGGTCAGCTGTAAGTGAATGTTCTGGAAGATGGACAGTCACATCTCCCTCTGTTCTAGTTCATTATGTCTCAGGCATAAATTGATAATATGTCATAAATCACTGAAGAGAATTTCAGCAGCCAATGACAACCATAGTGTTATCAGTTTTATTTGGAAGTGACTCCTCATAGAATATTATCTCAGATAATTATAATCAGACTGTGCCTGAGGCCTAAGTAGGAGCAAGCAGTCTATTTCCAGATATCTACCTCCCTTTCTCTCTTATCTATTTCCCCCAATAGTGGAGGAAGAACTGCCTCCCATCTCTGGGTGTAGGGAAATTGTTTTTAGCTTTTCAGAGAGTAATCAAAGAAACAGCTGAAAAACCTGCTCTGGGACTTTTAAGACCCATTGAATAGAAACACAAATGAGATACATTAGTAAGTTTCATACTGCAGGGAGTCCACCTCTTATCACACCCCTTCTACTAGGCACTTTTCTGTACTAGGGGACTACATGTCCTCAATAGTCTTCTTTATAAAGTGAAGCTCCATGCATAAGGCAGCAGTTCAATTTTCAAGCTTAATTACTCAACAATATTGTAGTAGCATTAGTGTCCTTTAACCTAGCACTGCCTCTGCCACTATGCAGCTTCATCTCCAAGAGTTAAGTGAAATTCTTTTTGCTGGGTTATTCTACCTTGTGCAGCTAACACCTTTGCTATGGCATTTAGAAATACTTTTCCTTCTCAAGAGTGCAGGGCCTGGTCTGGTGTTCTGGGCCCTCCCAGGCTTATCAAATGTTTCTTCTTACATCTGGAGTATTCTGGTAGCCCTGAAGGAGCTGGAATGTGACGTTTGTGGTGAAACTAAAACCCATAACAAAATGGAAGCAAAGTACCTCTTTGAATATTTCTAGTAAACTTTAACATGCTGTAATAAAATCAAACTATGTCCCTGGATAATCAAGTTATCCTATTACATATGTTCTCAAAATTTGGTGGCTAAGAGGACAGAATTTAATGAATTCAATTTTTTCAGGTTTATATCTCTAAATTGGGTAAAAATGGATCTTCCTGCATTAGATTGCTCCATAATATTAATCCCTATGCTGCCTATGTAAAATAATTATTTTTATTCCTGGTTAAGAGCTCCTGGTATATAATAATTAGACAACTGTATTAAATGACCTGATCATCAATTCTCCTGACTCTCCTTGAACTGTAAATTCACTTTTGGCATTTTTCTTTTATAGAATACAGTACTATACCAGCTAAGAATAAGAAAAGGGGCATTTTAAATGTTACATAGTGAAAGCCAGGACTAAATCACTGGATAAGGTTTTCACATGTGATTATTTAATTTGTCTTTCAAAATATTATACATCACCTATATGGACAGTTAAAATCTTGGAGTGGGACTTATTTTTTTGTTTGCTTTAAAATGCATTTTGTTTTGCTTTATAAATCAACCTTACTAATTACCAAAAAGACAAGTGAACTAATTTCTTTATTATGGCCTTCAACCAGAATGATGAACAGTATTTAATTTAGGAAAAGTAATTTTAAAATTCAATATGTAAAATTATTATATTACTGACTTCTATCTTTGACTAGAACTTATATTTCAGCATTAAAATATACCGAGTCCCAAGAAACCTTGAACTATATATAAAAGATGAAAATACTTAAATTTTTTTTCTTCTAATACTGTATTGATCTTGTCTATCCTGGTGTTTAAAAATAATTGTAAAGAAATCTGAATTAATACAGTTCCAATCTCTTCATTTTGTATATAATTGTGTACCTTACAACAGGAACAGATGGCCATCATGGTGGTATAAGATGTTCCCAGGTGCCATTCCCCAACGGAATTTTAAATAACTAGCAAAAACTAACAGAAACATCCTCCTCAAAACTCCAGAAAACAGTTAAAGGGTTGCAGTAAATGGGTGGGTACTGAATCAAGAAAACATGACTTTAAAAATGGTTGGAGAAGTTCATGGATCCCTTGCTGGCCTCTCCCCCATCTCCTCCTTGGCATGGTAGGGAGCCAGCCTGTGCTCCCATTGTGAATCCTCGGCCCTGTTCTGAAGGGAACAGAGTAGCATCTATACGCAAACTGGGGTGCCTGTATGTTGGTGCCAGTCTATCAGGTGGCTAGCTGAAAGACTGAACCAGGAAACTTGTCTGGGGCTCACTCTCTCCTTCAGAGTTTAGCCCTCCTATCAAGAAGGTCAGCCTGAGGTAATTGTGAAGTACAGGGTCCTCTCTGTGTTTTCTGACCCTGAATCTTTTCCTGGGTTTGTGCTTGCTCATGGCCCTAGGGATTCCCATTTATGGGAATTCAAATGCCCCCTCTACTCCCTATGAAATAGACTTTATCCCCCTCCTCATACTGGGTGCTCTACTGTATGCCATAAATGAGGTAATCCTTTGCCCCAGGTGGCTTTGACTTGTTTCTTACTCAGCTTCAGCTGTCTGCAAGCTGCTTCTGCCTACAGGGCAAGTTGTGTGAGCAGCCAACACAGAGCCAATTTGCAAAGACTGTGCAAGTTGTTGTTTTGCATTGGTTTCTTGTTTTGTTTTTGTTAGCTCTGGGTAAGCAAGGAAATCTATGTCATATCACAAACTGGAGAGAAACTTCAGGAATAGGTCAGGAGCTAAATCCTAGAGCTAACACTTTAAATACAAAAATGTACAGTGTGAAACAAAAGGTTGCAAGACAAACAAACAAGAAATTATGGCCCATCCACAGGAACAAGATAAAAATCCAGAAACCATCAACAGACTTTGGACATACTAGAGAAACATTTTTTTAAAAAAAATGGTCTTCAATATGCTCAAAGAGAGAGAAAGGAAAGCACAGAGAAACAATTAAAGGATATCAGAAAAACAATGAATGAATATATGAGAATCTCAATAAAGAGATAGAAGTTTTAAAATGAGCCAAACAGAAAAAAATGGAGTTGAAGACCACAATAACTGAAATGAAAAATTCCCTAGAGGGTTTCGAAAACAGATTAGAACTGAAAGATCTGAGAAGAAAGAATCAGTGAACTCAAAGATATAATAATTAAAATAATCCAGGCTAAGAAACAGAAAGAAAAAATAATTTAAAAAAGCAAAGAGAGACTAAGTGAACTGTGGAACACTACTCAACATACCAATATACACATTACAGGAGTCTTAGAAGTAGAAGAAAGAGGATAAAAAGGGCAGAAGAAATAGTCAAATAACAGCTGAAAGCTTTCCAAATTTAATGAAAAACATGAATATATACATTCAAGAAGGCCAATGACCCAAACAGGATAAACTTAATGTAAGCCATGCCCAGACACAAGATAGTCAAACTGTCAAACACCATTCATGAAAAGAGAGTTATGGAAGCTGCAACAAGAAAGCGGCATGTTATGTACAAGGGAGTCCCAATAAGATTAAGGGCTGATTTCTCATCAAAAACTGTTAAGGCAAGAAGCAAGTGGGGAAAATATTCAAAGAAATATATTTATGAAAGAAAACAATTGACAAAAAAGAATTTTATATCTGGTGAAACACTCTTACAGTTATGAGGAAGCAATTATGATTGCCCAGATAAACAGAAGCGGGGGGGATTGATCACAACTAGACTTGCGCTATAAGCAGTGTAGGGCACAGGTGAATTCCTCTGACAGAAAGGAAAGAAAACTAAACAGTGGATTGAAGCATCTTTAAGAAATAAAGAGTCCAGTAAAGGTAAACTTGGGGGAATTATAAATGCCAGTATTGTATTTTACTTTTTAGTATTTAATTCTACTTTTTACTTCTTATTGGTTCTAAAATGCAAAGCAATAAAAAGATAATAAATCAATGCCTTTGGACCTACACTGCATAAAGATAAAATCTGTAACAAGTAAACAGAAATGTGGGGTAAGGAAGGGTATAGAAACAATGTATGTGTATGCTGTTAAACTGAACATGATTGTTAACAGATTTAGGATGTGAAATTTAAGCCCCATGGTCACCACAAAAAAAAAAAAAAAAACAGAAAAAATATATATACAGAAAGAAATGAGAAGGGGCTTATATGATACAATACAAAAAAAAAACCCAATAAATATGAAAGTAGACATTAATGGAAGAACTGAGGGGCAAAAATGTATAAGACTTCAAAAGACTAAAGAACAAAATAGCAGAGAAAATATTGCATCATTGGTGTTTAAATGTAAATGCTAAATTAAACTCTCTAGTCAATAGGTAGGTATTAGCAGAATGGATAAAAAAGCCTGATCCAATTACTGTTTACAAGAGACTCACTTTAAATTCAAAGACATAAGTAGGTTAAAATGAAAGGATCGGGAAAAAACCTACCATGCAAATAGATACAAAAAGAGATCTGGGTAGCTACAGTAATATCAGATAAAATGGATTTCAAGTAAAAACTGTTTCAAGGATAAAGAAGGTTGCTATGTACTGATGTTAATGGAAGAACCCCAAAATATATGAAGCAAATATTGACAGATTTGAAGGGAGAAATAGACAGTTCTACATTAACAGTAGTAGACTTCAATAACCCATTTTCAATTATGGCTAGAACATCTACACAGAAAATCAATATGGAAATAGAAGACTTGAATAATACTATAGACCAACTAGACCTAACAGACAAATATAGAAAACGGCACACAACATCAGTAAAATACACACTTTTCCCAGTACACAGTTCTCCAAAAGAGACAATATATTAAGTCACAAAACAAATTGCAATCAATTAAAAAAATATTAAAATCGTAAAATAGCTTCTCTGACAACAATGGAAAAGCTAGAAATCAATAATAGAGGAGAACTGGAAAAATTTACAAATATGTGGAAATTTAAAAACACGTTCTTAAACAACCAGTCAGCCAAAGAAGAAATCACAACGAAAATTAGGATATATCTTCTAATGAATGAAAATGAAAGCACAATATACCAAAACTTATGGGGTACAACAAAGACAATTCTGAGAGGGAAATATATAATTCTGAATGTGTACGTTAAAAAAGAGGAAAGATCTCACAGCAGAGACCCAACCTCACAATTGGAGAATCTAGAAAAAGAAGAGCAAACTAAAACCAATGTGAACATAAGGAAGGAAATAATGAAGATTAGAGATAAATATAAAAGAGAATTTGAAAACAGAGAGAATCAACAAAACCAAAAGTTGGCTCTTTAAAAAAAATTTTTTTAAATGATGAAACTTTAGCTAAACTGATGAAGAAAAAAAAGAGAGAAGCAAACGATTAAAATCAGAAATGAAAATGACTAAAATCAGAAATGAAAATGACTAAAATCAGAAAAGGGGGGCCTTACTACCGAACTCACAGATATAGAAAGGTCTACAAGAGTATACTCTGAACAATGTACACCAACAAATTAGATAACCTAGATGAAACGGACAAATTTCTAGAAACACGAAATCCACAGACACTGACTCAAGAAGAAATAGAAGATCTCAGCAGGCCAATAACAAGTAAATAGGCTGAATAAATCATCAAAAATCTCTGAACAAAGAAAGGCCAAGGACTAGATGGATGGCTTCAATGGAGAATTTTACCATTCCAAGAATTAACACCAATCCTGATCAAACCCTTCAAAAAATTAATTGAGAAGCCAATACTTCCTAACTCATTCTGAGGCCAGCATCACCTTAATACCAAAGCCAGATAAAGATACTACAAGAAAAGAAAATTACAGGCCAATCTCTCTTATGAATATATATGAAAAATCCTCAACAAAATATTAGAACACTGAATCCAACAGCATATTAAAAGGTTTATACACCATGATCAAGGAGGATTTATCCCAAGTATGGAAGGGTGGTTCAACATAAGAACATCAATATAAAACACCACATAAATAGAACACAGGAAAAAAAATATATGCTCATCTCAATTGACACAGAAAAGACATTTGACAAAATTCCAGCGCCCCTTCTTGATAAAAATACTCAGAAAAGTTGGAATAGAAGGAAACTTCTTTAACATGATAAAGGGTATACCTGAAATACTCACCGCTAACATCAAGGTGAAAGGCTGAAAATTTTCCCTCCAAGATCAGGAATAAGACAAGGATGGCCACAGTTAGTCAACATTGTACTGGAAGTTCTAGCCAGAGCAATTAGGCAAGAAAAAGAAATAAAATGCATCCAAATTGGCAAGGAGGAAGTAAAACTTTCCTTATTTTCAAATAAAATAATTCTATATTTTAAAAATCCTGAAAAATCCACAACAAAGCTATTAGAGTCAATAAACTAATTCAGTAAAGTGGCAGGGTAGATGATCAACATACAAAAATCAGTTGTGTTTCTAGACATTAGTAATGAACAATCTGAAGAGGAAATTTTTTAAAAATCCATTTACAACAGCAATGAAAAGAATCAAGTAGCTAGGAATAAATTTAAGCAAAAAGGACTTGTACATAAAACATTCCTTAAAAAAATCAAAGATGACTTAAATAAATGGAAGGACATTCTGAATTCATGGATTGGAAGACAAAATGCTGCTAAGTTGTCAATTTACCCAAAATGATATATAAATTAATACAACCCCAATAAAAATGCCAAGAACCTTCTTTGTAGAAATGGAAAAGTCAATTATCAAATTTATAAGGAAGGGTAAATGGTCCTGAATAGCCAAAACTATTTGAAAAAGAAGAACAAATTTGGAGGACTTACACTTCCTGATCTTAAAACTTACTGTAAAGCCCACAATAATCAAAGCAGCATGGTGGAGCAGATGTGGCTCAGTGGTTGAGCACCAGCCACATACAAGGTCCCACATTCAAACTCCAGCCTCTGGTACCACAAAACAAAACAAAGCAGCAGTAAAAAACCACAGTATGGTATAGGCACAAGGACAGACAAATAGACCAATGGACTCAAACTGAGAGCTCAGAAATCAATCCTCACATTATGGCCAAATGCTTTTTGAAAAAGGGGCAAGGATCACACAATTGGGAAAGAATAGTCTCTTCAACAAGTGGTGCTTGGAAAACTGGATCTCCATTTGCAAAAGAATGAAAGTGAATCCCTATCTCACCATATAAAAATATTAACTCAAAATGGATCAAAGACCTAAATGTAAGAGCCAGAATTATAAAATACTGAGAAGAATACATAGAGAAGTATATTCAGAACCATATGTTAGACAATGGTTTCTTTGACTTTATAACCAAAGAAAGCAACAAAAGAAAAAAAAAGATAAATGGAATCTCAGCAAAATTAAAAACATTTGTGCCTCAGAGTTTAACATAAAAGTAAAATGACCACCTACAGAGAGAAAATATGTGGAAACTATATATTCAATAAGGGTCTAACATCCAGAACATGTCAAGAAATCCTTCAACTCAACAACAAAAAGACAAACAACCCAATTTTAAAAATGGGCAAATATGCTTGTCTTATTGTTGCTTAAACTGTCTTTATGAGTTTATGTCTAGGGCAGTGCCTCTCTTCATATCTCTCCTAGCTGTCCTAAGCATAACCACTGCTGTGGGAATTGGGGTTGGCAGTTTATACCCAAACACAGCAAGTCTACCACAATCTCTCCCTAAGTTGATCAACAGCAATAAAAAAACTCAAGGAAGAATGCTGTTTCCCATCAGCTTTGGGAGGATGCAGCCTCACCTTCATGGTCCAGTATGTTATGGCTGGCCCCCATTTGGGGCCTGCCTACCACCATCTTCTTTATCCTGTTGATGGGACCGTGTATCTTCAAAATTCTAATTAAGTTTACTTCTTACAGAATCAATGCCTTATTAGTTATGCAGGGATTTCAGCCAGTTCCAACCAGGTGCCAGACCCATCTTCCCTCAAACACAATGGAATAGCAAGAGAAGTTTGCACCCTGACTACTGTCCTAACCAGCGGAAGTAACTACAGAAGAATGACCATCACCCCTCAGTACCCCCTTAAGAATGGGGGTGTGAACTCTCAGGGATGGGGGGAGTTGAGGCAGTTTAGTACAGGGAAATGAGAAGATGAGCCACACATGACCGACAGACAACATGGCCGTGAGACCCCCGCCAAGACTTTGACTTTGACCTTGAGGTCCCAGCTGGGACTCTTTCCGGGGCCAAGGGTAGGCCCCAGATATTCCAAACAGGCCTCAGCACTGGCCCCAGCATTGGTGGGGTAATCAATGACAGCTGGGGCCCTTCCCCTGAGCATTGGCAAAGGGAAGAATGATGGCTTAAAAGGTAACCACATAAGCCAAAGCTCACTCTCTCTGCCTAGAGGAGCCCACATCAAGTCTCAGTGTGTATTTCCATCCTTCTCTCCCATTTCTCAGCAAGCTCTGTTCTTTTCCCCCATGTCTCAATAAATTCTTTTTACTGACATAAAAAAATGGGCAAAAGATTGAATAGACATTCCTCAGAAGATTTACAAACGGCTAAAATGCACATGAAATGATGCTCAAAATCATTAGCCATAAGGGAAGTGCAAATCAAAATCACAATGAGATACCATTTCACACCAACTAGAATGGCTACTATTTTTTAAAAATTGGAAAATTACAAGTGTTGGAGAGAATGTGGAGAAATAGGAACACTCATTCATTGCCGGTAGAAATGTAAAGTGGTGCAGGTGCTGTGGAGGACAGTTTGGCAGTTCCTCAGAAAGTTAAGTGTAGAATTACTATATGACCTGGCAATCCCATTCTGGTATATACCCAAAAGAAGTGAAAGCACGGACTTGAAAGGTATTTCCACACCAAAGTTCATAGCAGCATTATTCATAATTGCCAAAAGATGGAAGCAACTCAACAAGTGTCCAATGAATGGATAAACACAATGGAGTATTATTCAACTGTAGGAAGGTAAGAAATTCTTATACATGTGAAAACATGGATGAACCTTTAAGATATACACAAAATGACAAATATTGTATGATCT
Organism: Chaetophractus vellerosus; assembly: GCA_004027955.1. Taxonomy (NCBI): domain Eukaryota; kingdom Metazoa; phylum Chordata; class Mammalia; order Cingulata; family Chlamyphoridae; genus Chaetophractus; species Chaetophractus vellerosus. The sequence continues at coordinate 3,243 of PVKH010017992.1, read as the reverse complement.
TACTTATATGAAATAATAAGAATATGCAAGCTTGTGTGTCAGAATTAAGATTATAGGTTGCCAGAGGACAGAGTGGGGGTGAGGTATAGGGAGTTAAGACTTTAAATATAGAGTTTCCATTTGGCACAATGGAAAAATTTTGGTAGTGGATGGTCACAATAGTAGTACAATATTGTGAATGAATTATATATTTGAGAGTAGTTAAAAGGGAAAATGCTAGGTTGTATATATGGTACTAAAATAAAAATTTTCAAAAAAATCCATGGAACTGCACAACACAGTAAACCCTAAGTTAAACAATGTAGTATAGAAATAGTATAATTATAAAAATGTGCTTTTATCAGTTGTAACAAATGTACCACACTGATGAAAGATGTTAATAGGACAGTCTATTAGTCCGAGTTCTCTAGGGAAACACAACTGACAGAAAGTATCTGTAAATATTATGAGAGTTTTATAAGAATTGTCTCATTTGACTGTGGGGACGGGAAGGCCAAATTCTGTAGGGCAGGCCACAAGTTGGGAACACTGCTAAAGGTATTCAAGGAATTCCCCAGGAGAAGCTGGTGGGCTGAAGTAGAGATGGAAATTCTCTCTTCTGACTGTTGAAATCATCAGTTCTCTTTTTAAAGCCTTCATGTGATTGGATGAAACTTCTCTCATTGTTGAAGGCAATCTCTTCAATTGATTGTAGATGTAATCAGCTATAGATGTAATCAACTTACTGATGATTTAAGTCCACAAAGTTCCCTCACTGTAACAATAAGGCCAGTGTTTGCTTGACCAAACAACTGGACACCATACCCTAGCCAAGTTGACACATGAACTTAACCATTGCAGGTGGTATATAGGAAACCTGTATTTCATGCATGATTGTTCTGTAAACCCACAACTGCTCTGATGAATGGATGGATGGATGGATGGATGGATGGATGGAAGGAAAGAAGGAAGGAAGGAAGGAAGGAAGGAAGGAAGGAAGGAAGGAAGGAAGGAAGGAAGGAAGAAACTGATGTTCATGTACATTATTTGTGAAAGAAGCTGTGGGCTCAGATAAAAAAAAAAAAAGCATGCCTCCATGATTTGTTCATTCTGTGACTTCTACTTAGGACAACTTACTATTCAGGAGTATTTTTATTTTTAAATCCCCAAATCTAATCCTGTGTCTGGGTTCTTCCTGGAATGAACATTTTTTCCTTGAGAAAAACAAAAGTAAAAATATAGAGCTGTGTTAGTTTTAAAAAGGATATAAAAAGTAATAGCTAAAGATGTGCTTAGGATGATGTGGATGTATTTAGGAGAATATGGGCAATGTGTCATATTTAGGAAAACATCTCATTGCATTGGTGAAAACAAAACTATATCCCAACTTAAAAAATCAAAATATAGCTTTAAATATTTACAAATTTACATTCCTTACTGAAATAAGCAAAGAAAAACATTTCTCATGTTAAGAAATATCTAAAACATCTTTTCTCAGCCCCACTTCCATATTTAGTGGATTATGTGTTGTTTTCCAAATCAGTCCTTTCAGAATTTTAAGATATTTCAAGTGTTCAGAAAAAGGATTTAAAGAATATTAAAGTACTTAGTCTACAAAATGTGTGACGTAAAAGTACGTTTATTGTGGTATTCATACATGTTTAAAAGATCATTGTGATTCAGAAAATAGTCACATAGTAAATTTTGCTACAATCTAATTCTACTTCTATGTAATAAAGCCAATCTTAAACATACCTTTTCAAAAAAGGTTTTTTAAAAAATATTTTTCTCTTTGGATTATGTATTTTATATTTGCAGCAATGTTTCACAGTCTAACAATATGTTGTTCTTTATCTTCTAGATTTTCAGGTTTGAAACCTGACAATAAGTCAGATTTAAAACTGTTTCCCAAAATAGTAATATATTCATTTATCTTTACATATGAAATGCTACATTTTCTTAGTAGATATCAAATTAGTTTTTGACCTTAACTAATTTTGAACATACACTCAATCTGAATAAAACACAACAATGAGAGGGGAAAAGATACATCCTCTACTTTTGTGATCTACTGTTAACCACCTTTTTATTGTGGTATACTAATTAAGTACAGCTAATTTAAAAGGCAATTGTTGAAACATACTTCTTGGTCTCCTTTTCTTAATGGAATCATGAATTGAAATCAACAGTACAATATCAATAGAAACTGCTAAGTTTTATCACAAATAAGCTCTGCATGCCTTATCAACTGTGAAAAAACGAGATCACAGTTCTTCAAGTTCAGTTCTAAAGTCATAGGTGCCAAAACACAAAAGTTGGGGACAAGGAAACTATTCCAAGTGAGCTTCCAGCTGAATTTCTTTTGCCAAGCGAAAAAGACACGGAGACCGGCACACTTTCAATCTATAACAGCTAGTTTTACATATTTATGTTTGGCTCAAAATAACAGGGCAATTTTAAAGTTGGTTGCTGCCAGCATAAATCTGATTTGGGGTCATTTTTCAGGTCGTCCTCTGCTTCCTTGTCTCCTTACCCAGTTACACACACACACACACACACACACACACACACACACACACACTCACTCCTTTAGTGAAGGGCTCTGTGGGGGGTTTCTGACGCCCCTCATCAGGGTCACTGGGTAAGCAAAGTCAAAGGAAGGTCTAGAGGTTGGCGCTCCGTAGGTCGCGGGCCTGGGAGCCATGTGAAGGATGAGCCAGGTCCCGGGGGGCTCAGTCTGACCAGAGAGGAGTAGCATGTCCCTTCCCCGCCAGACGCCAACACCTAAAGGTGGCAAAGAAACCTCTATTTCCTGGTTAGTTCTATGAAAACATCTTCACTGGCCCCGAGCATCACCTGCCGCCCCCGCTGGCCACCATCGGGAGGGGGCAAGGAAAATTTCTGGAGGGGTGGTTACAGGCACTAAAATCACAGCAGATGGATGAGTCTACCTGGAAAATGGGAAAGGCAGAATTAGGAGAGGCTCGGTTTTCTCTGCGACGACCCCTCCTGCGTATAAAACCCGCGAGGGCGCGGTGTCCCAAGTGGTGGGTGGGCAGGTGGGTGCGGGACAGGAGAACAGGACGGAAGCGAGAAATCAGGAAGCCACCTCCGCTGGGGGCCGCCTCCGCTCTGCGTTAACCTCCCTCCTAGGCTCGGAATTGGTACGACGGAGCTCAGGCCAAACAGCCGCCCCCGGCCGGCCAACCCCGGCCGACTCCATTCGGCTGGAGAGGGACCGTCTCAGGAGAGTCGGGGCGGAGG
>PVKH010017991.1:0-15265 GCA_004027955.1 Chaetophractus vellerosus | reverse complement strand
ATGCCCTGAGACTTCTCTTGACCTCCCTGAAATCTTTTTCATGTCCCTCGAATGTTCAAGCGCATATTTTTTCACTGTCTTATTGCGGCGGATTGTATTACCTAGCTGCTCCCTGAGAGAGGATGAATTGGTGGTAAATTTGCTGAGACATTTGACACCTGAGTATGACTTTATTAGATAATTTGGTTGTACACGAATTCTAAGTTAGAAGCGATTTTCAGCCAGAACTGTGAAGGCACTTAATTTCTCTATCTTCTGACTTGGAGGATTGCTATTGATAAGTCCGAAGCTATTCTGATTTCCATTCTTTGGCATGAGACTTTTTTTTTTTCACTTTTGAGACTTTGAAAATCTTCTATTTACATCTGGTATCCTGAAATTCCAAAAGGTGTGCTTTGATGTGAGGATTACTTGAGGAATAATTGTTATTTTCATGTTGGAAGTTCATGGCTTTATTTCTGAGAAATATTATTGTATACTTTTTGAATGTTCCTTGCTTCCACTTTCTCTGCCTTCTCTGCCTGGAGCTTCTACTAATCAGATATTTTGCATTCTAGATTGGTTCTCTTGTCTTACCGTCTCCCTCTTATTCTCCTTGAGATGATTTTGTTTGTTCTTTTTTGTAGAATTCCTCATCTTTATTTTTAAAATCTTCTACTCATTGTTAGTGTTTCTGCCACCATATTTTTCATTTCCATGAACTTTTTCATTTTCTTTGATTGTTCCTTTTTCTTTCTTTATTTTTTTTTTTAACAGGACTCTGTTCTTTTCTCCTGGATGCAACATTTTTTTTCTTATCTCTTTGATGATGCTATTGTTTCTTGGAACTTTTCTTCTGTTCCTTTTCCCATTTCTGTTTCCACTGAGTTCTGTTTTTCTGTTTATTTTTACTTTTGTCTTTCATGCTAAGGGTTTTCTGTTAATTGAAAACCAGCTCTGTTCGTAAGATTGGGTTTCATCAAAGGCTGATGGATTGTTTCATTGGGGCATGCTCCCAAAATATCATTTTCTGAGATCTTTTCTTGTAGCGCAGTCAGATACCCTCTGGGTAATACTTGACTCTGATAGATATAAACTTGACTACCAGCATTCTAATAGCTGATCAGAAGGGAAGTAAGCAGCCTGGCTTTCGCTTAGTGCCCACCCCTGCTTTCATAGGAGAGTGGAAAGGTTATTTCTGCCCTCCACTATTTCATGTAGTCTCTTTTCCAGAGATGCTCTGATTGAAACTCTTTGGAGAGTAAACCTCTTGCTCCTGTTAGGGTAGAAGTAGGGATCATAGCTCTAACTGCTTTTCAGACAAACTCTTAATAATTCTTAATGTTATTTTTAGCTCCACCTTGTATCCTGGTCTTTAATTTCTAAAATTTAAGAAGGTTCACGGTAGAGAATAAGTTTGCTGATTATTAATTACCCCTCCTTCAGTTTCCTTTTTATATAGGGAAGTTGTAGGTTTATAGAGCAATCATGCATAAAATACAAGATTCCAACATACCACCCTATTATTAACATTGGTGTTTGGTACATTTGTTATAAATAATGAGAGCACATTTTTATAATTGTACTATTGACTATAGCCCATGTTTTAACTTAGGAGTCACTATTCAGTGCAGTTCCATGGATTTAAAAAATATATATTCTATTACCATACATATAACCTAAAATTCCCCCTTCAACTACTTTCAGACATATATTTCTGTGCCATTAATTATGTTCACAAGGTTGTGCAACAATCATCAGCATCCATTACCAAAGCTTTCCATCGTCCTAAAGAGAAACTACATTTTAAGCCTTAATGCCTTATTCCCTACCCCCATCATGTCCCTTGGAAACCTGTATTCTAGATTCTGACACTATGAGTTTACATATTCTAATTATTTCATATCAGGGAGATCAAACAATTTTTGTCCTTCTGTGTCTGGCTTATTTCACCCAACATGATGACTTCAATGTTCTTCTATGTTACCCCATGTCTGAGGGCTTTATTCCTTTTTACAGCTGAATAATATTCCATTGTATGCATTTCCACACTCCATTTGCTAATTTGCTTTCCATCTTTTTACCTTTTGTTACTATCTCTTCAGTCCAATTATCTCTGCTTCTATTCACATTGTCACTATAGATTTACATATTTTTTATCCTTTTTTGTCATGTTAATGGAGCGCTCTTCAGGTGAATGTGGACATGAAAAGGAAAAGAGGAATGGAGCAAGAGGAACTTACAGTGGATTTAAAACCATAGATTTTTAGAGACCTGGCCTGTGAGTTGAGCAGATATCCTCAAATGCTGCCATAGAATTGACTTCATTCTTAAAGCATTCCATTCTCTGATTCACTCTCAAAAATTTAGTTTTCTATGTTTCTTCATGTTGGAAAGCTCTGGGATGTTATTGTCTGACTGCGTGGAATTTTTCATTGATTCACTTTACCAGAATTTGTGTATGTAAGGATGGATTAAAACACAGCTTTACCTCTGTTTATAGTGATGGACACTGAATTCTGGTGTAGAGTTTCTTAACTGTAGCAATACCCTTCAACATATGTGTTGAGAAAAGCTTTTGGAGTCTGGGTGTGCCTATGTCAACTATGTCTGAACAACTGTCGCTTATATACATGTGAAGTATAATTATGTATGCACTTTTATAGTAGATTCAGAAATTTCATTTAATGGATTTTAATGTTTGGAAGAAATATTTGAACATTAATGAAAACTTAATGGCTGCGATTGAATAAAATCCTTTGACACTAGACGTCAATTCTAGTGGGATAAATGTTTATTTATATTAAAGACACACAAGTCACGTACATATTGTGCTATTTTTATTCATCTTTGAATTATTTCAGCCTCAGACTTATTCGAGGCTATAGGTTGTTTTTCAATTGCCTTTTAAAGGTAATAGGGTCATGCAATTTGTTTTAGTTCAAAACTGTTGACTTACTGGAATGTGTAGCTATTGCAGGATATTTAGGTCTATTTTAGTCAATATATTATGCCAATCTTAGTCTCCTAGATAAGGATTTAAGATTTAATGTGCATAGAGCACATTTCAAACGTTACACAAATAGTCCCACCCCCAAAATCTCAGCGGAGTAGAGTTCATTTTTCCTGGGTGAAAATATTAAAGAAAACTTAGATGTCTGAAAAGATTAAAAGCAAGAGAAAAATGGATATAAAATAGCTTTTGCTTTTTTCAAGACTTATTGCAGGCATCTTTCCTCTGTTGACCTCGTGTTCCTAAAATCTGAAACCCAAGTCAGAACTAAAGTTGGTTTCTTCAAAATGTCAGAAAACCCACTGTTAGCTGACAGGTATCACACAGTGGAGAAATTCATAAAATGTTAGGCAAAATGAACTCTATAATGTTGGTCAACAGTATTGACCATAATTTCTCCTTAATATGCCTGAAGAGATCTCTTTAATAAAGACATTTTGTGGATGGCACTACTTGAAAGAAAATGTGAGCTGTACTTAGATAAAGCGATGCATTTGTTTCTAAGGGAAGGTAAAATTCTATTTGACTTATTCTTGATTTATAACATTGCATTAATATTCTATCTATTCCATTTGATTTAATTGGCCTTGATAAATTTTTCTTTGGAATGTTTTATTCTAGTGATAGAGTTCACAACTTAAATCTGAATAACTTCAGACTCATAATTGAATGGTTTATTAGTGTAAATATTAGATTTGTTGGATCACCAGCTCTATTAATTTAGTTTTTTTCCCTCTAAGCATAATTGAAAATATATATGAGTCAAGGCAGGATCATTCATGGTGGGAAACTAAGACGTGAATAGTATTATCAAAGAAGCTTTTTTATTGAAGTGGTAAAAACTTTTAGTTGGCCCCTCATTTAACAAATGAGCTAACTGAGCACAGAAAAGGTAAATGACTTGCCCAGAGGCACAGATTTTCTAAGTGAGGAGACCTGAGTTTAGAATCTAAGGCTTGGACATGCCAGTTTAACATCCTAGCAGGCAACTTATTCTAATTTTAGTTCCTTCTCTCCATGTAGGAGGAAGCCATGCTAAAATAATGCCATAAACTAACAACATAGGCCTACCTTGTAGGAGAGTCCCAGAACAGACCTTGGCAAAACTGTGAATCAGGGAAAAGATGTCTTCTAACGCTTGTCTTCAAGGCAATATGTTCCCTCAAGGCCATTTAGGCCAACTCAGGTAGTTGTAGCAGCAATAAAATGATTAGCTAAAGTAACCACTACTAAATAATCCCCTTTGTGGTTCTAAATATGGAATTCCTTCCTGACATATTTATGGTTTAAATAAGAAGATCTTGAATATTCAAAACCATTTAGACTCGAAAACTCATACTTTATATTGGGATGGGTGTTTACATTTTATAGATGATTTTGAATTGTTATAATTGATTGTCACAAGAATGTGACCAGTATATTTTTTTCCTATTAGAAACTTCTCTCCTAAAGACTATTTTATCTTGTAAATGACCACTCTGGCACTTGAATCCAGATGTTCCTTATAGATAATTCTGTTTTGTGAGTGTTAAATAAATATGGAAATGAGGTAAAATTAATATGTAGCTAAGATTATTCTTCATTATATCCCAAGTTCCAGTCTACATCCGTGAGAAAGAACATTGAGCCCTGGCAAGTTACTTGAGGAAAGTAAAATATGGAAACTTTGGGAAGGAAATTAGAAATTTGTTTCTTTCTTTTTTTTTTTTGTCTTTTCTTTTTTCCCCCTTTTTAAACATTATTTTTTTATTTTTGAAGAAGGTTTAGATTATATAAATGTTACATAAAAGATATAAGGGATTTCCATATGCCCCACTCCCTCCTTCTCCCACACTTTCCCACATTAATAACATCCTTCATTTGTGTGGTACATTTGTTACAATTGATGAATATATATTGAAGCATTGCTATTAACCAGGGAATATAGTTTATCATTTGTCTTGCACAATTTTGTAGGTAATGACAAAATATCCAATGGCCTGTATCCATCACTGCACTGTCATGCAAGACAGCACAAATGTCCTGAAAATGCCCCCATATTACACCTATTCTTCCCTCTTATCATTGATATAAAGTAAGTGGCTCTGAGAGGTTCTGAGGGATGGGAGAGGGAAAAATAGGTGTAATTTAATAATTAAATAAAACTGCTGTGAATTTGAACTGTTTTCCTCTTTGTTAATAAAATATATTATATAATATCCAATGCCCTGAATGTGTTAATAAGTCTTTAAATTTCCAATTAGCAACAAGGATTTGCTTACAAAATGAGATGCAAGTTTAATTAATCTCTACATCACAATTCTTTATCAAAAAACTAGGCTTTATGGGGGGCCAGCTGTAGCCCAGTGGATAGGGCGCCAGTTACACATGGGAGGCCCTGAGTTCGGTTCCCAGGGACCTCTCCAAAGAGGGCAGACCGCCTTGAGTGGACAAGCCGCCGTGGGCGGGCAGAGCGGCTGTGAGCAGGGCAAAAAACCCACCACGGGCAGGGCAAAGCCGCCACGGGCAGGGCAAGTCACCCCCAAAACAGAGCAGAGCCGCCCACGAGTTGGGCAAGCTGCCTGCGCGGTGAGCTGACTCGGCGCGTCGCCGCAACGGGGGAGACAAAGCAGACATAGAAGAACACAAAAATGAACACACAGCAAGAGCAAGCAGAAAGGGGGGAACATGTAACAAATAAATAAATAAATAAACAGGAGAAAACACTTTAAAAAAAAACAACTAGGCTTTCCACATCTATCTTATGTATGTGTTATGCTTCTGTTTATGAAACACCTTTCATGTATCTTATCTCACTGTTCATGACAATAAAGAGTTTGAGGAGAGGTCTAAACATGTTTATTTTATTTTAAGAAAAGCAATTGAGGCTTAAGAGATTAAATGATTCTGCTTTTATCAACCTAAGGATATAAGTGGTGGAGCAAAGGCTAGAAACAGTAGATCCAGTTTAATTAAGGATTTCCTATTTAATTAAAGTAATTACAAAGAATTTTATTTTTATTCCTTGTAAAAAGCAAACAAAAAATCAAACAAAACAAGAACAACAATAACACAAAGCAGAAAGTGTATGTCCCATCCTCAAGACATTTGGCCCTTTAATTTCACCCTTAGAAATAACCCTTGCTTTTTATTTGGCATATCTATTTCAAATTGTAAATAAAGTCTTTTATGTTCCCCTTTGGTTGCACCTTCTTGAAATAACCACTTTTAACTTTTTTTTTTCTGTTTTTAAGGTTCTTTTCTACATATTTTCATTACTCCAGATTGCTTTTATATATCTCTTTCTTGCATAAGAAAGTTTTTTAAAAGTTCTAATTGGTTGATCCTTTTAAAAGGTGGAGAATATAACTTATCTATACTGGATTTCTCTTTTCCCACTAATTTTTAATGTCTAATTTCTGACAACCACATTTGAAAAGAAAAAAGAAAAAAACCTTTTGACTAGCCTAAATCTGTAAATCACCTATTTAAATCTTTCTTTTTAACATATATTTTATATCATATATTTTAACTTGAGGTATCATTTGCTTTTTGTTTAACCCATCACATTCCCTTCAATCCATCTCCCAACCTCTATTTTCCATACCATTGCTTTTATATTAACAGGCTTTATAATAAGCATGCACATTTCATGTTGTCATCCTAATTAAGCTTTGTGTGCTGTATCTGTTAAGACTGATTCTAAAAATTGAAAACTAATGACCAGATCTTGATCTAGGACACCTTGCAGAAACCAGGTGTGCACTGGGGCCACTGAAGTGATACACTCTCATGCTATTAAAACATTGAAAGTTAACAAAGTTCCCTCAGAACTTTGAGACCTTGTCCCTATAGACATAGCCCTATATCTAGTGCAGTGGACTCAAAGTCTTGTAACAATCTGATCATTCCTTTGTAAGGGAAGATTTGTTCCCTTTGAAAGCTCTGAGTTATCTGTTTTCCTTTATTTATTTATTTATTTTTTTAGGTAATGGGGCCAGGAATTGAACCCAGCACCTCGTATGTGGGAAGCTGGTATTCAACCCTGAGCCACATCGGCTCCCCTGAGTTGTTGTGTTTTTTTTTGTTGTTGTTGTTGTTAGTTTGCTTCTTTGTTTTTTTGTTTTTAAGGAGGCACCAGGAACTGAACCTGGGACCTCTCATGTGGGAAGCAGGTGCTTGAGCCACATTTGCTCCCCATCTCCTTTATTCTTGATGCTTTGTTGTTTCACCATGAATGTCTGGGCTTATTTATTCTTAGTTCATTGCTCTTTGCAGTACACTGAAGTTTTTCCTTTCTAAAGAAATGACTATATTAGTATAAGTTGGTAGGTGGTTGTGGAAACCAGATCAGAGGTGTTTGAGGCATAAGAGAGAGGAAGAGATATGACAAAACCTGTGGACCGACCTCCAAAATTCAAATCACAAGACTTTCTATTTATTATATTAATATGTTTTAGTATGAAATAACATCGATCAAAGCTGTAGTAGTATGAGAGGAAAACTAATACCAATATTTTAAAATCAATTTTATCCTCAAAGGAAAAAAAAACCAAATTGATATGTAGTCAATTATCATTTCTGCTTTTCTTCCTCCCTGAATAGTCTCTGACAATTTATAGATACTGTATTTTTAAACTATTTTTCTTATTATTGCTATCAATTTTCATTGATCTTGTATTCTGAAAAATGTTTCTCAACAGAACACATCAGTTTAGCTCTAAAACCTTTTGTTTTGAGGTTAAGTCATGTTGATAAATGGAAAACAGATAATTATTTCAAGTTTGTAAGGAAATCTTCTTACTACACCACGTTCAAGGAATAGCCAACTAGGATTTTTTGTGGATCTTCCATTCTGTGATATTCTAACAGTCCAGAATATTGTCTCTCTGTGACCTCATAAGAATTATGCCCTCACTGCTGGGAGAAGAGTCCAGTGAGGGTTTAATGCTGGAGACACAGGACAGAAGGATGGGATTGTTACTTTTTGCATTGTCACTTTTTTTTTGGGGGGGGGGGGAGATACTTGGGGCTGGGGTTGAACCCAGGATCTCTCATGTGGGAAGCTGGCGCTCAACCACTGAGCCACATTGGCTCCCCTGAGTTCACTTTTTGGTTTGCTTTGCTTGTTGTTTGTTTGTTTGTTTTTTCTTTTTAAGAGGCTCAGGGACCTGAACCCAGGAGGTCCCATGTGGGAAGCGGGTGCTCAAACACTTGGCTCCACATCACCATTTTTAAACATAGTGATTTCTTGTTCTGTGTTATAAATATGAGCAAATTATGTTCCCATCTAGGTTTCAATTTTTAAAGTAGTTTAAAGTTAAACTATATTAACAATTTCCTAGATGCACCTTTAATCTTTTAAATTATTGCTCAGCATTTGTAGTGTGTGTAAGTCTTCAAAATATAGCCTATTTTCTTAAAAAAAAGCTATAAAATTGTCCCCAATCACATTTTCATATACTTTATATATGAGGAGATAGCAAATTTAGAAGATTTGTCAAAAATAAAAATATATATTTCTATCTTCATATACAATTTAAATAAAACATATACTTTTATTTACATAGTACACTATATACAGTATTTATATATGGCTAGAAAACATAGTATATATAAATTATGAATATAAACATATTATTTGGAGATAGCACATTATATATAATTACTGGAAAGGTGTGCCAAAATGTTAACAGGAAATATCTTCTATTAGTGAAATTACAAGTAATTTTTATTTTAATTAGGCCCTTTCTGAGTATTCTAAGTTTTGAGTGGCTGTTATATTTATAATTAGAATACACACACACATATAGAACTTTTTGTTCAAGGAATAACTTCTTGAAATATCAAATGCCTCATTTTACAGATCAGTCTGGTATTTTGTGTCAGTAGATTAAAATCATATGGAATTAATTTTCATAGAAATATATTTTGACTCAGAAATTTTTAAAGAAAACAGAGTTTTTGTGAATTTTTAAAATTTTAATTCTTTCGCCCACATATGTGGCTACCCAATTAAACTGTGTTTTAAATAGAGCAGCTGATTTGGGTGAAGAACTATATTTTTGAAAAAATAGGTAGCTTTGAAATGTTCTCACATTTTCAAGCCGTGAAACCCTACAAAATTACCTATAAACATCTGCATATGATTACTAGTCAATTTGGTTACCCCACAATATGATGAGAGTTTAAAATATGGAATCTAGCACCAAAGAAGATGGAAATGCACCACTATTTCTTAATTACTAAATGTTATTAACTGCTATTGGAATTATTACCTCTTGCTTAGGTCATTCACAGTTTTCAGCACCTCTGGAACGTCTGCTGTGTGCAGCATTTACTAAAAACATGAAATTTAAACTTTGGCCATCAATGTATTAAGATGCTGAATTATGCTGAGCTGAGGTCAAGGAAGCTTTCAAAGGAAAAGCTACACAGGAGTTTGTCTTTATGAGGGACAGATATTTATGTCTTTGCTGTTTTGCTTGGCTACTTCTATTTGAAATGAAATGAAATCTTCTGAAAATTCATATACAGAGTGAGGCTCTCACAGAGATACCAGGATTGTCTTTGTGTTTTTAATTTGTTATGAAACAAAAACGAAAATTCATTTATATTTTATGACAAATTATTTATGATGACAAAAAGTAGAAGAACGTTTGGTTTTTCTTCAGATGCGTTTTTTTTTAAACATATGCTTCTGATCAAAACAACCTTTTAAAACATGGATCTTTGGAATAAGGTCACTCTAGATGTTTAACTTTGAGATGGCAATTCTAGAAGTTGTTTTTCTGACCAAACCTCATTGTTCTTAACATCTATACTAGTCTTCTTCTCATCTGAGTGTTTAACAAATTTAGCTTAAACCCTTCCTGTATTGTGACTCTTGCCACTTATAACTGCCTTTCTATTATATGCCAATTTTCCATTTTATTGCAGTTATCTTCTTTAATTATTATCTCTATAGTTGCTAGGGATATTTTTTGACATATATATTTCCAGAAACAAAGCATGACACTCTAAATTGGAGACATTTGGCTAATTTCACAGTATTAAAATTCATTCATGAAAAGCAGGTCTTCCCTCCTCTATTCACTTTCCTTTGTGGTTTATTTTGTCTTCTTCAGAGGTCATCTTTTGACAGATTATTCAGAGACCTAAAACGAGATACCATTCTTCATGACATGGGATTGGCATTCTTATTACACTTAAGATTTATGTTCTATCTGATCAAATAGCATGGTTTGTGCTAGAAAAGATACGAACACACACCCCACTCATATATATATATCTTCAAAATATCTATCAGACTATACGAAGTAAAACAAACAATAGAATCATCCAATAAAAATAACACATCAAAACACAGCTAAACATAGGAAACCTATCTTTAAAAGATATACAAGGCAGAAATAGTATTTGAGAAATATGTATTATCTGGTATTTGAATCAATTATCTAGATGTATGACATCAGCTTTTTAAAATACAGTTATTAAGTTATCTGTAATATGTCAGGCACTATGCTAAGTATTTTCACATGCTCTAATTCTTTGGCTTATAACAATGCAGCTACCATTAATTTTGCACGTAAGTTAATTTAGGCTTAAGATATTTATGCCTTGATTAAGTTTGTGCAGCTAGCTGTTCTTAGCAGTACCAAACGCTGCTTCTTAGGAAACATGGGAAATTGCTTCTTTAATGAAATGTAGCAAATTGGTTACAGATTCCTAAATATTATGAAATATTAGTAACATTAGAAAGGCTTCAGAATCTCCATCACTTTATCCCTCAGAGTGCTTGTTACCTTCTGAAAAAATATGTATCACAAAGAGGTGCTATTGAAATAGCTGAAATCAATACAACAATAATCTATAGCAGGATATCATACAGTATTATAGAAGGTGATTGTGCCATTCGAAGAAATGATGGGGCTATATCTTAAGTATTTTCTTAAAATGACATGTGAAAGTTTGAATAACACAAGACATTAGAAACCGTGTTTGAATTATGAATATTTGGGAATTGATCTATGTGTATCACTATAGAAGTTTGGGCAGTGGTCCCATGCTTTAAATCTTTGAAAGGGTAAAAGGAATATATATAAAGGGTGTTCTATTTATTTGATAGGAAAACAGATGAAAGGGGAGATGACAATATTGCGTTTACATTTAGAAATATAACCACCATCGACTATAATTGACGTTGTGAACATCATTAGCAACACAATCATTCTGAGCATCTGTCCTTTGCTATGCTTAAGGAAAACAGTAAACAATATGAAATTTCCAAATATATATACACATATATATTTATGTAAATACATATATATACATATGTAGATATACATATACATACATATTTAAATACATAAACATATATAGAAAGAGGGGAATATTTTTATACAATTGGATAGATGTTTATCATATATGCATGCACATACATAAACAATAAGTGTAGAGTAAAAGCTGTGAACTTACAAAACAAACATGCATATCATCATAGAGGGATCCCATATCTCACTCCAAAAATAATACCTTGCATTGTTGTGAAATATTTGTTGCAAACTTTAAAGAGCATCATCAAAATATCACTTGTAACTATAGCCCATATCTTACATTTGGTGTATTTTCCTCCCACCCACCCAATTATTAACACCCTGTATTAGTATTATGTATTTGTTATAGTTCATGAGAGAACATTTTCAAATTTGTTCTGTTAACCACAGCCCTTATTCCACCACTGGATTCCCTGTGTTGTACAGTCCCATGCTTTGTACAATCCATTCAAAGTATGCACTCAGTGGCTCTCATTTTCATCAGAGAGTTGTGCTGTCATCACCTCAGTCAATTTTAGGGTGATTTCACTACCCCAAAAGGAAAAATCCCATGCCCCATTCTATCCCCTGTATATAAATAAAGGGGGATTTTATTTTTAATTTTTAAAACACTTTCATATACAGCATTGAATTGTTTTGTTCATATGCCAGTCTTTTGCCCTGTATTAGTTATCTATCAAGGCTTAATGCAGTAAATACTTATTGTATTACAGTTTTGAGGGTTAGGAATCTGGGAGTGACTTAGCTGTGTGTTTCTTGCACAAGTCTCTCATGAAGTTGTAAAATGTTGGCAGGACTTCAGTCTTCTAAAGCTTGAGTGGAGCTGAGAGTTCTGGTACCAAGCTCACTCCCTTGGCTACTGGAAGGACACAGATTTGCCAAGGAGATGTCCATCTGGGGTATTTGACATGGTGGCTGGCTTACCCCAGAGGGAGTGATCCACCTGAGAACAGAGAACCTCCAAGACGGAAGTTGCAGTGCTTTTTATAACCTCATCTCGGAAGTGACATACCATCACATCTGGCTATGCTGTTGATCCCACTCACCAACTGTGGCAATGTGGAAGGTGGCTATACAGGGTGTGAATCCCAGGAGGTGGGGTTCATGGGGGGCCATCCTGGAGGCTGCCTACTACACGAGGAAACATGGAAGTTCCCAAAAAGAGTGGTCATGCGCTGCTCATTGTATGTACTCAAATCCTAGCAAGAGTTCAGGGCACAACTCCCTCCCTCCTTTCATAACAACTCAAATATATTTTACTATCCTAGAAACTTAGAACTGCTAGGGTCTCGGAAATAATCTTAATTAATTCTCAAATTTAAAAAAATGTGGCAGCTGAAGTAGGAAAGACGAATATCCCAACATCATGTAGTCCTTCAGGGGCATAATCAGTGTTTAATGAATACAAGCCTAACCTGCCTTCCACAGCGCCATCCTGACTCTTTATTATTTTGTTATTTCTGCTTAATCTTAATCATCTATACATATATGAATATAGTGTCCAATCAGAACAAATTCCTGGGATAAGAACTAACTGATTTGCTGAAGAATTTCTTACTAATTCCTGTTTCTGGTCCTCTTCATTTTAATCTTGGGTTATTGTGATATCTACCTTTACCAGCCTCTGCTGCCTCCATCCCATTTAGATATGACAACTAGGGTTTGCCTTCTGAAACTCCAACATAATCTGGTGAATTACTTCTTCAAAGGATCCACTGGGTCAGATACTCGGCAGTAAGTAATGCTAAGATCTATCTAAATCTTTAGAACAAAGCCCTTGATATTTATATGGGGGGGGGGAGAGGAGATTACAATTGTGTTTTTAAAGGACTCTACATGAAATATCCCTATATAGCCAAAAGACAGATTCCAATAAATGGTTTAGAAAGATCCATTGTTTGAATGGCAGCAGTACAGCAGGTTTGCATTCTGTGAAAGCCAGTAAAAAAAGCAGTCACAGATCATGAAAAAAAAATAACTTCTCTGTAAAAGTTTATCTCAACAGTTATTTGCAATTACTATTCCAAAGAGAAGTGTCTGTTTATAGCAGGTTCAGAAAAGCACTGAGAATGTAATAGTATCGGCTCCTAAGACATGACAATGTATTCACTGTTTTATAAGCCATAGAGGAGTTGAAACATTTTTTTACTGTGTGAGAATATAAATGTGTATATACACATTATTAGTATTTGTCTATATGTTTATGTATAAATATACACATATGCATACAGACTTATTTCCTTGTATAGGGTTGCTGTGAGAACAATCTACTTGTGGGAAACAACCACTAACACCTTCCAGCGCAGGTGGGAGATTGCTTCTTTCTGGTTCTGAGTGGAGAGGGTTAAGATGTGGAATTGTACCGAGATCCCCTAGAACCAGATGCCATTACAGTCAATGAGGTAATACAGTTTTTCTGAGACTGGGGAAAGGGGTGGCTTAGAGAGGATGAACTCAAGCTGGAGCCAAATCTAAACTAATTAACTCCAGCCAGTCTGAAACTCTATTGTGAGGAAGCGACGGCTGAAGCCAGGACTCAAGTCTACTATGTCATGGAGGGAGAAGAGTGAAATAATTGATACATCAGTTGCTGGGATGCAGCCTTGTAATGCAGTGATATTACATAAATCTGGGTCAAATATGATTTATAGTTATAATTGCTTGAAAGCTTCACTGATTAGAAAGCTCAATCCCGAAAAAAGCTTACAAACATCAAAATAGCTGCAGGATTTGCTTAAAATGGATAAGAAATACATGAAATAACCAGGCATAGTATTCATTATTATATATGACTTACAAGACCTTACAGAATGTTAATGATTGCTTTTTGCTTCTTCAACATTGTTAAAGAAAGCTGGTCAATCTCTTCGATCTACACATTACACACTTTAGATGCAATAAAGAAATAGGAGATTAGAAACTAACCCGTTGCATCATCAAACACACTTCTCACTTTGGCAATGGCTTTGCAGAGCTAGTCAAAGTGGCCGTGAGGCACGAAAATTTAGAGTTAAAATAGTAGTGAATAACTGAAATTATATTTAGAAGAAGAGACTAATTCACAGTGAATCAAAACTATGAATTCTTTTTCTATTGAGTCCCTAATGCAGCACATGTTCTTTTATTTCTTCCAAACCCTATTTGACCCACCCCATCAAAGTGACTGCAGCAGTTATAGCATTCTTTCTAGAGCCTTCTAAAAATCCCCAAATTTGCCTTCAAAATTTTGTCTTATTTTATCTTTTATTCTTCAAGGCCTGTCCCGTGAACGCTCTCAAATTTTCTCCCTTCAAATTACCCTGAGGAAAGAAGACAACAAGCTAACAAGCTTAGCCCCAAACGAATCCTTAATTATCAGAAGAGAATGGTGGGGCCTGGTACTCAGATTTTCCTCGTTGTTCAGCCTTCAGGGGTCTCAGGTATGATTGAGACGGGTGGAAAGGAGAGATGCAAAGATCTCAGTTCACTAAAGCCTCTGTAAGTTGGGCTACACGTTTGGTAACTGTGGAACAAAACACTTTACAATTGGATAAGCAGGCCTTCTTCTCACAGGGTGCAGTTTGCATAGGGCTGCCCAAACTTAGAGCACGGGAGCACTGGTGGGTGCAGCCAGCCAGAAACTAGCAGGGCCAGGATGAGGACAAAATGCTGGTAATTTTGCATTAGGTGACAATTGCATTAACATGGTCATGGTTGGCCAGGGCAGCAGTGGAGTTTAAGAAGATGCCTTAAGGAGCTGAAGTCTACATATCTGTATCATGGTAGCTATACTCAAACGGTAGCTATATTGTATAAAGTCGCTGCAAACATTCAATCAGTGAACACTGAACTATTGCTCCTGGGGTAGGTGGGGAAATGTTTAAGTTCTTGAGAGCCTCAAAATGTGAAATTTTTGCCAACCCATCCATATAAAACCTTGCTTTTCAGGTGTTTCTGTTTAAAGACACCTTATTTAATA
>PVKH010017990.1:0-15262 GCA_004027955.1 Chaetophractus vellerosus | reverse complement strand
GGCTCTGCCCCGCCCACAGTGGCTTGCCTTTCTCAAGGCCGTCTGCCCGCTCGGAGAGGTCCCCGGGAACTGAACCCAGGGCCTCCCATGTGGTACACCGGCGAGCTCTTTATCCACTGAGCTATCTAGCCGGGCCGGTTTTTGTTTTTAATTTTTAAATTTTTTAAAAGCTACTTAATTACATAAATGTTACACACAAAATATAGGGATTCCCATATGCCCCACTCCCCACACCTCCCACAACCTCCCACATAAGCATCCGTCATTAGGGTGGCATATTCATTGCAATTGATAAACACATCCTGGGGCTATGCCATTAAGCATAGACCACAGTTCACATTGTAGTCTACACTCTCTCCCGCAGAGTTCTGCATGTTATGTGATGATATAAAATGGTCTGTATCTGTCGTTGCAATGTCACTCAGGATGATTCCGAAGTCCTGAAAAAGCCCCTGTATTACAACTGTTTTTCCCTCTCCCTACCCCCAGAGCCTCCAGTGTTCACTGCCTCCACATCAATGTTGTAATTTCTTCCATTGCTAGATAATTTGTTTTTTTTTATTGTTGAGTTGTATGATCTCTGTATATATCACAGATATTAAACCCTTATTGTATATGTGATTGCCAAATATTTTCTCCCATTGAGTTGGCTACCTTTTCACCCTTTGACAATGCCCTTTGAGGTGCAAAAGTGTTTAATTTTGAAGGGGTTCCATTTATCTATTTTTTCTTTTGTTGCTCGTGTTTTGTGTGTAAGGTTTAAGAAATTACTGCCTACTACAAGATCTTGAAAATGTTTTCCTACATTTTCTTCTAGGAGTTTTATGGTTGTTGATTTTATATTTAGGTCCTTGATCCATTTTGAGCTAATTTCTGTGTAAGGTGTGAGATAGGGGTCCTCTGTCTTTCTTTTGGATATGGATATCCAGTTTTCCCAGCACCATTTGTTGAATAGACTGTTCTGGTCCAGCTGGGTGGGCTTGACAGCCTTGTCAAAAATCACTTGACTGTAGATGTGAGGATCTATCTGAGTTCTCAATTTGATTCCATTGGTCAACCTGTCTGTCTTCATTCTAGACCATGCTGCTTTCACCACTGTAAGTAAGTAATATGATTTAAAGTCAGGAACGAGAATCCTCCAACTTTTTTCTTTGTTTTTTAGACATTTTTGGCTATTCGGGGCCCCTTACCCTTCCAAATAAATTTGATTATTGGCTTTTACATTTCTGCAAAAAAGGCTGTCCCAACAATCCCCTTTTTATTGGGATTGTATTGAATCTGTAAATCAGTTTGGGTAGAATTAACATCTTAATGATATTTACTCTTCCAATCCATGAACATGGAATGTCCTTCCATTTATTTAAGTCTTCTTTGGTTTCTTTTAGCAATGTTTTGTAATTTTCTGAATACAAGTCCTTTATGTCCTTGGATATTTATATTTATGTATTTCATAAGGGTTGGGAAGTTTTTGGTCATTATTTCCTCAGATATTCTTTCTGCCCCCTTTCCATTCTCTTCTCCTTCTGGGGCATTGATAATACACAAGTTTGTGAGTTTCACATTGTCATTCAATTCCCTGAGACCATGTTTCATTTTTCTATTTTCTTCTCTTTCTGTTTTCCTGTCTTTTCCAGTCTAGATGTTCTGTTTTCAAGATCACTAATTCTGTCTTTGAGCAATTCAAATCTGCTCTTATGTGCCTCTAATCTATTTTTAATTTCATCCATCATGTCTTTCTTTCCCATAAGGTCTGTTACTTTTCTTTGCAGGCTTTCAAATTGTTCTTTATGGTCATCCAGTGCCAATTTCTCTTGCCTACTTTTTATTTTCACAGCTCCTCTTTGATATTTGGTTCAGCATATTCTAAGTCTTCAAAATTGCCCAGCTTAACTTATCACAATCGTGGCAGGGACTCACTAACTGGGCACAAATTTTCTCCTGGGAGTTAGGATATGGAGAAGACCAAAAGCAGTTTTTGTCTATGTAACTTCCACACCAGCCAGCAGATGGTGCTCATTGGCACACTTTTCCACAGAGGCATTTCAAGCTCTGTTTTCTGGTGTTTGGGTCTGATCAGAGCTGAGATTCAAAGCAGCCTCTGCTGGCCAAATTCACGAAGAAAAGCCAAAAGGCTTTGTAACAGCTGACAGGGAAGAAGATGCCTATTCCTCTCTCAGTCAGCTGCACTGAGACAATGGTTTTACCCCAGCTTAGGGGTACAGGAGGGCAGCCCTTCCTGGCCACCACGGGGGTTTGGTAACTCACATTTGTTATTTTGGGTTCTTCCTTTCTCTGTCCCTCACCCTCTTGGGAGCTGTGAAGCACTGCTCTGGTCTGCTGACACCCAAAGCAGGTCCTTTAGATAGCTTTTGGCTCTTTCTCCATTGTTTTTGTAAACAGTTGAGCCCTGCCTGCCTAATCCAATGCCATCTTCCCACAATTCATGTTATATGTTTTTAAGTCCCTCCCTAGGGAGGAGGATACTTCCTTTACCATTGATGTTGGGCTTGGCAAGGTGACTTCCTTTAACCAATGGAATGTAAGGGAGTGGTATGTGTCACATCTTGGCAGAAGCTGTAACAGTCACTCAGCCTTTTCTCTTGTCCTCTAACACAGGAAAGACATGTCTTACTATTCCTTAAGCCTAGATCCCAGAAAGAAAAAGATCAGATCTGATTAGAGCTGAGGTGAGTTACTGCTAAACCACAATCAAATAACCCTTTGCTCTTACAAACCACTGATATCAGGGCTCTTTGTTTTTGATTTGGTGAGAGTTGATTTCTACAATGCCGTCAGAAAAAGATCTCACAAATGAATAATCAGACCAACATTAGAGAGAAAATTCAGTTCATTTTCGTTGTTGTTGCTCAGTTTCACGGAGTTCAGTTCCAGAAGCATAAACTGTAACTGACAGCCTTTCTTCTAGAGGTCTGGAATGCAATACCTGACCCTTAACTGAGGGGTTTGTGGTATAGTGCAGGGGACAGTAAACCATTTCTGTAAAGTGTCAGGCAGTAAATATTTAGGCTTTGATGTCAAGATGTAAAATTGAGAATATCATGTAGGTACTTCTATAAATATTTTAAATGTCACATTTTAAAATGTAAAAAATATTGTTAGCTTTCAGGTCATATAAAAACAGGACCAGATTTGGCCCATGAACAATAGTTTGCTGACCTCTGGTTTGGGGGTGAGATTGGCATGTAAATGGATATTTGTAGTATGATCTAATGAGCATATAATAGGTACACCGAGCTATACAAAGGCCTTTTTGAAGTTTAGAGAAGAGACACAAACTGATTTCATGAAATTTTGGGATTTCATGAAGGTTTTTCAAAGGAGAGGACATCAGAGAGGATCCTGAATATCAAGTAAATGTTAACTAGGTAGAGAAAGATAGAAAGGGTGCTATGATTGTATAAAGAAAGCCACAGAGTTTTTTAAACCACATGATATGTGCAAGTAAACTATACTTTGCTCCATTAGCACAAGAAATATAAAATAACATGAACAAAATACCCAAAACTTCCAAACATAACTTGTCCAGCTTTGCTACTTATTGAACAAAATAGACACATACCTACAAACAAAGGTAAGTCAATCAGGTATCAAGATTTGCACATAAGAATTTGATTCATGGTTCTCCTTTCATTGCTCTTTATATATTCAAATTTTTAAATTCTCTTGCTATGGGAGACAAAGACTTTAAATCTTTATCACCGGGGCCGGCTCGATAGCCCAGTGGATAGGGCGCCGGCATACCACATGGGAGGCCCCAGGTTCGATGCCCGGGGACCTCTCCTAGCGGGCAGACCGCCTTGAGAATGGCAAGCCGCCATGGGCGGGCCAGAGCCGCCGTGGGCAGGGCAAGAAGCTGCCACGGACAGGGCAAGAGCTGCCACGGGCAGGGCAGGTCGCCCGCGGATGGAGCGCAGCCAGCCACCCGCGAACTGAAAGTCGGCCGTGAACGGACGCAGAGACCGCCCACAAGCGGGGAAAGCCGCGCCTGCGCAGTGACCACTCTCGGCGCGTCGCCGCAGCGGGGGGGAAGGGGAGATATGTAATAAAATAAATAAATCTTAAAAAAAAATAGAATAAATCTTTATCACCATGCTTGAAGTTAGTGACACCATTAAGAAAGAAAAAAAACTCAACAAGCACACTAAAATTTGATCAAAATAGGATTCTCTTAACTAAAGTACTTCTCTAGTTTCATTTAGGAGGCCTCAAAATGATGAACATCTATTAAAGCAAAGACCATGGTGCATATTTGTAATATCATCACGTTCACTTACAAATTCCAAGGAAATGCCCATTATCCACATTTATTGACAAACTGAATTTCAGAAAGAATGAATACTATTCAAATAAGTAGGCACTAGCTTGAAGATGGGACATCGTTTTTTTTCTCAAAAGTTCTGTGGTATTCATATTCCATTCTGTACACTTAACAAAGTCATTTGTTTTGACAGGTTTGAATTCTCTATTAGTTAAGTCAAGGTGATATGAATGGAAAAGAAATATTTCCCATAGGAATGATAAATTCTGGTATCTAATATTTTGGCAATCAAAAATTACTATTAAATCACACTTTCAGGAATGTTTATATAATGATATTTCATTGCCTGGGGATATTTTAAAGTCCTGATGAGCTTTCTGAATACTCAGGAAATAAAATATATATAAAATATATTCTTTCTAGATATAGTATTATGTGGATTGTATTTTGTTCAAGTTCTTTAGAAAAAGATACTCTCTATGTATATCAGTGCTTTTTATAATATTATTCCAGACTGGCATCCTGAATTTAAGGGAGGTGCTGACCAATTTTCACTGAGTTAAATTACTAAGCCCATGAGACCGATATGCCTTTGCAGGTAGTGATGATGAGGAGAAATCTCCTCTCCTTTTAAATAAGGGACCAGTGAAAGATGCACAGATTTACCAGAATGTTCCATTTCCCATGCTATGCCTCTTTTTAAGCTAACGTATGACATTGGCTTAAATTAATAAGCAGATATGGTACATCAGTTTGAACAGCCATTCATCTCCAATGCTGGGTTCATTATGAAAACCCTTATAGAACAACTACGATGAACAAGTATTGTGACTGAATAAGAAATGATCTCTGCCTAGAAGAAGGAATAGTCTATTAAGGGTTGCATGCATATAAAATATTATCTAATTTTAAAATATATTAATTGCATATACTATTGTTTTTGTTTGCTAAAGGCTGCAAGACAATATTCCAGAAATAGGTTGGCTTTTACATTGGGGATTTAACTTATAAGCTTACAGTTCTGAGACTGAGAAAAATATCGAAATCAAGGCATCAAAAGGAGATGCTTTCTCTCTGAACTGCATTTAAGGGTAATCAGGCACATGGCAGTGTACAATGGCAGCGCCTGCTGGTCTCTGCCTTCTACTTCAGGTTCCATTGCTTTCCTATTCTGGCTGCCCCAGCTTTCTGCTCCTGTGGCTTTTTCTCTCCCAGGTTCTGTTGATTTCAGCTTCTGGCTTCTGGGGCTTCCTCTTTCAGCTTCTAGGAGTTTTGCTTTGTGTTTCTGCATTTTTCTCCCATTTATAAAGGACTCTAGTGAAAGGATTAAGACCCACCCTGGGTCATATAATCTAATCAAATGTCCTCAAATAAAGTATTTATTCAAAAGTTCCTACCTACAAAAGTTTAAAAGCAAGGAAAGGATTAGCTCTAAGGACATGATCTTCTGGGGCCCAACCAGCTTCAAACTATTAGAACAATTTTAACAGGGATCCATTCTGGTAGATTATATATGTAAAACTAGACTTGGAAAATACCAAAAAGAATTCATAATCACTATGATATGATATGTGTATGCATGTGTATTGACATACATAAATGCAACACATATTTGCCCATGCTCCCCACTCAGTTCTGGTGGAATCAGAGCAATTCAGAGTAGAAGCTAGCAGGTGTTGAACTAGTGAACTACTAAGGAATCCTTGAATGCAGAGCTTCTATGATTACATGATTCTAAGACACTCCAACAGAATAAAGAAAGAGAAGAAAATGTACTTCTTTAAGAAATTAAATCACAGAGTGAAAATTAATCTTATTTTATGCTCAATATAAGGATTCACTAATAATGCTCTTCAAACTTCCATTACATACAGATCACTTGGGAATCCTGACACATTTGCAGATAATGATTCAGTAAATTGGGGAGGGGGCGAGATTTTGCATTTCCAGGTCACTTTGATTGGCAAGGCATTAACCTACTTTCAACCCTTGGCTGGGAAAAAAATAAAGACAGTGTGTAAAAAAATATTGTTCTCATGTGACTAGATATTCTAGGCCAGTGGTTCTCAAAGTTTTGCCCCCAGACCAGAACCACCAACATCAACTGGGAACTTGTAAGAAACACTAATTTATGTGCCTTGCCCGGACCTAAAGAATATGAACCCCTGGGAGTGGTGCTCAGCAGTCTGTGTCTTAGCAAGACTTCCAAATGATTCTGATGCATACTAAAATTAGAGCCACTGTTCTAGGCAATACTTGGAAAGGAAATTACTACTGACAACCAAACTAGAATTTACCAAGGCCTGTGACTCTCTGAGACCATACGCCTATTTGCAGAAGGCTCCCACTTTATACCTAACTGAAGGACAGCAATTCTTAATTCTTATTCATCTATGGAGTTTCAAACCCTAAGGTCCCTGATTCCCAACCCTCTGTTGATTCTGATTCATAAGTTCTGGGGTGAAGCTCAGCAATCTATTATTTTAAACTTATATGTAGTCAGGTTTTAAACTCATATTGCTCCAGAGACCACTTGGGTAGGAGAATTCACTTTTAATATCCAAACTATAATATGTGGGAAATTTATACTCAGTAATAGGCCAAACATATTTGAGGAATATTAATGGATTTATACCTAGGGAATAGAAAGAGGCAGATTGAGTTGTTCTTATTAAATGCCTCTTAATGTGGTGATACGACACCACCACCACTATCCAACACAAGCGCAAAATTAGTTCTTCTATTCAAGGTTAATATATCCGCTTGTAATGACCAACTTTGTAGTTCTTCCCTATGGTATGAGACAATGCAGCTATTATCTCATTCGTAAGCATCTTTTAAGTTTCTAAATACATATATCTTGTCTATCTGAATTATATTTTCTGCAGGTTAAACATATTCATTCTGCAAATCATTTTTGGTGGTTGTTTCTATCTTCTTTCTTCTGAAGACATTCCAGTTGAAAAGGAAAGGCCGCGTCTGAACTCTTGTGGTATATATGTTTTGCTTTGTGTTTTTGCGAAATTTACCAAATTGCACAAGGAACAAACACTACTTCTTCGGGAAAAATATATGTTATAAAAATTGAACACAGAATTTTAGTTTTGGTGTGAATATTACACCCTTTGTTTGGAATTGAATATTTCAAAGATGGCTGTCCACAATTGACTTAGGGTTATTTGCTTGTGTGTTTTGTTTTTAGTTTTGTTTAACAGCATCTTCTTTACACTAGTAGCTTATGGAACTTCTAGTGGACAAAATTCTTGAAATCTTTTTCTTTTTTAGACAAAGAGCTAATCAAACAGACTTTTCTATACTACAGTTGTACAGCTAGTTTTTAACCATAAATGCTAGATATTACATTTATTCATGCTGAATTATAACTTATTGGTTTGGGTTCACATTTACAACCTTTTCAAAATCTTTTAAAACCCTGATTGTATGCCATAATACTAGTATTCTGTTGAATTTTATATCATGTTCAAATATTAGTTCTTTTACATGCTGATTTAATAGATAGTGTATCTTTAGCTCTTATGGATCTTTCCAAGATTCCAATGAAAAGAATGGACTTTTTTTTTTGCTAGAAAACACACACACATGCACACACACAAACCAAGTAATAAACAATTTTAGGAGGTAGATAGATATCAAATTCCCACCATGGACTCTAGATTAAGACCAAGGAAGAAAGAACAGCAAGTGCATACAAGATACAGTTATAAATCTAATAGCAATGATAATCTCAATGGTGGAAAATCCAAAAAGAATTTCTGAGCAGTTGGGAATACATGGGCATGATTGTAAAGTCTCATCTTTTTCATTATAATTTTCTTATATTACCTTTAAAATAGTTTCCATTCTCTGGGAAGACATTAATTAAACCTTACATTTTAATAGTAGTCCAAGATTAATTATTTTCTGCAAAAATCTTACAACAAAGGGAACACTAGATGATTGTACTTAGATATAGTTGAACACTGAACTGTAGGTTGGAGAATCTATGTTGATCATTTATCAAAATCAGTGAGATTTTCTGATATATTATTTCCAGTAAAGTGAAGAAAATGAGTAATATTAATGTCTTTTTCCTAACACCTTTAAGTTCTAATTCTTGATGCAAAATAATTGAAAAATAGGCCTGCCTAATATATCAAAAATGTTACTAATGAAGTATTTCAAAATAAGTTTATGTCTTCTTACTGTTTTATAACCTCACTTTTAGGCAAAGATCTATGTACATCATTTTAAAAATTCATCTCCTTACTTTATATAGAATGACCAAATACATTCAATTTTTCTTTTTGCCCAACTCCTATTTTATGTTTTGAATGCCTAAAAATACACCTCATTATTTAGACCAAATTACTATCTACACCATTCTTCAAAGTTTAATGCTAGTTTCACTCAAAATCCCTCTTTGATTCCAAACAGACTCCTTTCTATGCTTCTATAACAGTTTGGACATATTGCAAAATTTAACTGCACTGAATGGCTATTATTTATATACTCATTCATCTGCCTGCTAAATTTAGAACTTTATCAAGCTAAGGAGTGTATAGCCACAGCAAAGTATCTAAACTAAAGACTGGTCAGTGCTGCTTAGCACATATTTGAAAACTAAAATAATATACATCAACTAATTCTATAAAATGGATTCAACAGTATATCTGAAATTTGCTTAAAAGTAGGCTAAGGTTTCTGATGAAATGAAAAGACCCATGGAAAAATGTATTGTGTGAAAGGAAGATGTTGCATTTGGGTGACTTTCCAAATGGCTGGGATGAAGGTATTATGGGAAAATGGCTAACAGGCATACAAAGATGAGTCACACTATATTAATTTCTCCTCAGAATTAGCCCACTGGTTTGTGCGTAGTATATGAATTTATCTAAATCAGGGGTCAACAAATATTTTCTTTAAAAGGCCAGATAGTAAATATTATGGTCTCTATCATCATTGTAGTGCAAAAGCAGCCACAGACAATACATAAATGAATGACTGTGGCTATGTTCCAGTAAAAACTTTATTTTCAAAAACAGGTGGTGGCCTGGATTTAACCCACCAGCATAATTTGTCAACCCTTGATCTAAATAATATTTTGTTCATAAATATAAAGGAGAAAATAATCACATATTAAATTCTTCATTTAAATAATACATTTCAAGTTAACGTTATAAGCAATAATTATATAAATATTTAAATCCAAGTAAATCCAGAAATTTATGTAACATGACAACAGTTTTAAGGTAACATCTTCAGTAAAGTTTAGTAACTTTTTATATAACCTTGTTAGTGCATTTTATTCTTTACCAGAATATCCTATGGACATGAGATAGAATATAAACAATAGCAGCAACCCCAGAAAGAAAACAGAAGACCCTTGGTCTAATACTGTTAGTATACTTCAGTGGGTGATAAAATGTTTTCAAGAGCAGAAGGATTTACCTTGACAGGAAATCTGTGAAGGAAAGGCGGACAGGGTATCCGTACCGGATGATCTTCACCATCTCCAGAACCCCAATATATTGTAGTTGAGCAGACACATAAAAATTATCAAAAGAATCTGGCAGCTTTGAGTTATTGGGCTTGATGCAATGAATAAAGTGTGGTGAGCACTTCTGAAGTTTTCCAATAATATCCGTTAGAGATTTCTAAGGAGAGAAGCACAGCTCAACTAATTCTCCAAAGACATTGACTGAAAATATAAAGCATTTTAAAAATGAAAATATTTATCTTCAATCCATGGCTCCTTTGTTTATTTTGCACCCACTTACTGTGTTTACTTTTTAACTTTTTCTGAGGTACTCAAGCTAGTCAAAAGTGGAATAAAAATGATTTTATGTAAATCCCTTCCAATTGATATAATCATAACCTAAGTTTGTGAAATCTGAGAATGTCACTAACCCTGAGTTGTGATGCTATGGTAATTGGACCTCCCAGCTCTAATCTTTGAAGAAGTGGAGACGATCTTTTCTTTTTTAATAACTGTAATGAAAAGAAAAAGAAAGAAAAATCAAGCCATTTGTTTTATTTATTTAGAAGAAAAAAATTAACCTTAACATCCATATAAAGTCAGTTACAAGCAAATATAGAAAAAAGCATAGATTTCAAATCAGTAACCGATGAATTTTACTAATGGTATTATAATTGGGGGAAATTGTCAATTTATACAAAATAATCTATTACTGCCAAACTTTCAAGTGCAGGGCTATTGTATAAATCATATCTACCAATATCCTGCACCCATTTTAATTTGATAATAAGGAGACATACAGATGCTGACCATTTTAGTGGTACAATGAGCTCACAATGGTATCCTGTTTATATTACAAATTGTCTGCTTTTACTGTGAAATGTAGTTTAGTCTGGGACAAATGGATACTATTTTATATTACAAAGATTTGATGCTTTAGCAATCATTGGTTTATTCCCTGAAGTTTAACTATAGTCAGTAATTGGATGTATGTATGTTTTAATGCTTTCTTAGCCATGTTATTCTTTCTCTCATTTTCATTTTTATTTCTTAAACTACTTAATGGAATAATTAATAACCCATCTGTGAAAAATGACAACAGACTGTTTTATTTGATAAGTAGCTATATACAGTTCTTAAAGGAAAAATTCCATACATAGCAAAGATTAAGTGATAATGGAGATAAAATAAGTCTGTGGATGTGAAGGCAATGGGTGAAGAAATAAAGGGCAGATGGCAATTAATTAAATTCACCAGTAGTTAAAAGGGTCCTTGGTCACTAATGCAATACTACATTTTACAAAATCACCCAGACTAAGACCAATGTATCTATTGATCTAAAATCATTTATCTTCTATAAAAAGGTCTCAATAAAATACAAATTCATGATAAAATATTCTTGTCAATTTGGTGTGATTGGTTCTGAAAATATCTCATTTCCTTTTATTTAGATGAACTGTTAAACTGAAATGATTAATTATAACTGACAGTGGAATGTAAAATGAAAAGATTGGTCCAAGACCAACCTATTTTCAACAAACAAAATGCACATTGTGATGCTCAATTAAGGAGTTGGCAAAATTCTATTCCTTTCCGGGTCACAGGGGTAGATGCTGTGGGGCTAAGGCTGAAAGGAAGAAAGTGGGGAAGAGAAAAACTTCCCCTTGAGAAACACTTAAGGAATAATCATAATAAATAAATCCTCATTACTTTCAATTGAGCCCTCAAGTTCCCTTTTAGGGTGGAGAAGCTCCTGTGAATTATCTCCCTTTTGTAGTCCTTTAGGGAGACAACTAATGGCATCTATGCCTCATAATGTTTAATAATTAAGGTTAAAAATTACAGTTCACAGGTATATGGCGATTTCTTGCTCTTGGTTGCCAGAGTGATTGAGAAAGGAAGAGCCAGAAGGTTCACCAAAACCCCTAGGAATAGAGAGAGATCTTCCACACAAAGAGGAATCACGTCTTTTTTTTTTTTTTATGTTAAGGATACCATTCTCTATGCTGTGAGATTGAATTCCTGTGATCATCCAATTCTGGAACAACTACATCAAAGAATCCCTAATTCTTGGATCTACTGGCTAAATACCACACACACATACACACTTACTTATAATGTTATCAATTTTCTGTTAGTCTTCTAAAATAGAGACTATTTTAATTATCCCTTTATTTTAATTGGTAAGCTAAAATGCATTCCAGCAAGGTACAGCAACTTAATTTCTAAAATTGATTGTCCTGGACACCTTGCCAATTATACTTCTCATTCTTTAGAGTTCTGGCAGAGGCAAGCAAAGCAAACAGATACAATCAAGCATTGAATTCTTAGGAAACCTAAAATACTTCATACGTATTTCCTACTAATTCTTTTGTAAAATAGATAGAACCATTAGATTATATGCACAACTAAACTGTATGGCACAAATACATATTAAAAATTAGTATACTACAAATAAGTTAAAAATCTACAAAATGCGCAGTGAAAACATTCAAGTACCTGAAAAATACACTATGCTTGTAATAGAAACTATAATTTATTGTTTAGAGACCTAAAACCTCTGAAGTGATTAATGTCAACAGAGTAAGGAAGCTAAGTTTATTCTCTCTAAGCCTACTGCCGCTGAAGTTTTACTTCCCATTCATCAAAAAGACAGTCATAGAGATGAAACAAAAATAGGACGTTGCAGACAACCAATAAAATTACTAATGCTGTACTTGCTATTGAATTTTCACTATACAGTATTGTCCTATACTGCTCCTTCTTTCTGATGGTTTTACTGGGGCATCTTTTTCTTTAATTCTTTCAATTAGAATATTAATTTTTTCAATTGATCTTCAAAATGGTGTTGTGTTTCTTTTAAGAAGCAGCCAATGAACTTAAGCAAACTTGAAAGCGACCGAGCAAGAATCACAAAAACTCCTACCTTACTAAGCTCTAGATAATTCTTGTTTTCTCCAATAATTGAAGAAGCTGTCATTTTCTTACTGAGCAGGGCAGATTTATGTCCTCGAAATTTAAAAGAGGGATAGGAAGATACGAGGGATCCTGTTTGTGACAGTTTCGACTGGAACAAATGATTGATCACGACATTTTCACTAGCTAGGAAATAAATAAATGGATACTGTAAGTGACGTTAAAATCATTATATTTACATGAGTATTCAATGTTTTCCTCATCCAAATGCTTTCACCACTAAAACAGAGTGGAAGACACGCCTGACTGTAGTGGATTGAGGAGCCACTTTTATTTTCTCCACTTTTATTCATACCATCTGATTGATTCTGACCTTCGTTGTGCTTAGCCAGGATTCCTCATCCTGGATGTCCCCACCCTCCACCTGAGCACTTGGTGCTATATTAGCTCTCTGAACCAAACCGTACTTGCTAAACTGCTTGCATTCACTTGAATAAATCAGGAAGACTCATGGTTTCTGTTATCAAGTACCCAGAAAAACAGTTTTTCAGGGTCTAATCTACCTCAGAGTAGTGTTAACTACCCGTGGGAGACCCTATCTCATTCGTTTGCAGCAACTCTTATGGTTAAAGAAAGGAAAAAGCAGCCCCTCTTTTTCTGATCTGGTTAAGATGCATGGGTATAAGCATGAGCAGGCTGATCTAGTTTAGAAGTTAGGTTAGACAAATCCTAATAATCCTGGGGCCACACTCCTTTTCTGACACCTCAAGAAGAAAATGGAGCATGGATGAGTGGGTTTTTTGTTTACAAATCCAATAGCGTCGTGAAAGGAATATAACATTGTGTTTAAAGATCTGGAACAAACGTTTCCTGTGTTATTTACATCTGTATGGAGACAGCTTTTCAGCCTCAGTTTCCTCTTCTGTAAAATGAGGATGGCACTACCGACCTTGAGGATTAAGGTCATATTAAAACGTGAAATGATGTGTATAAATCATTTAAGATCATGCTTAGCCCCATAGACAGTGTTTAGTAGTAGAGCACTTTAGACTCTACCTTTTTCACATTCAGATTTATTTTGTTCCACCAAGTGTAAACTTGGGCAGATAAAGTATAAATTTTGTGCTGCTTTCATTGAAAAAGCACTACCTTAATAAACAAACAGGTAACCAGATAGAAGTGTCAGAAAAGGGAGATTCAATTATGGAATGCAGGAAGGTTAATAAGAACCCTGGTGTTGGACTGAACTTATGAATATCAGTATAAAATCATCTTTTTAATATATAGCTATACACCCATATATTACCTATAATTATAGAATAAATTTTCTAGTTCTGAAAGGGCTTGAAGGAATGACACTCCAGCAACAATGAGCTCACCCAGCTGCCAGTTTAGGTTTTAGCGTTTCTTAATACTAATCTCCACTAAAGTAAATGAGGGCTTCTTGGACAAATGGCTAATTCTAGATCTGAGGCAGTGTAGATGATTCTGGAACATTTTTAAAGTCCAGTAAATAAGGAAGTTTTCAAAAAATCATGAAAGCATGTTAAATGAAGAAGGAGACAGCTTGAAAAAGTTCTTGCTGGTCAAATCATGGAAATCTTTAGCATCAAAATAATGACAGTAATGGATTATAATGCACTGAATAAAATCTACAAGTCCAAGACAAAAATAGATTAATTATTTAATTAATAAAGGAGAAGGGAAAGATTTTACAGTAGAATGTCACTATAGAGGAAATGATGGGGCTAGAAAAATCAGAATTTTGCAACCATAAGATAATAATTGATTTAGGAAATAATTAGTAACATATGCAAAACTAGTTGGTACACATTTGATGAGGAATGGAATATTCACATAGTCTCAAAGTACTTCTTCACCAATTACTTAGTAATTGCAAAGGGAATATAGTGACTTTCAATTCGAGATATCTGATGGACCCCACGTTAATGAAATGCCCTAAGTTAACATCACCAGTGATGGGGTAAACTCATCATTTATCTCTCCATGTGAGGCACCGAAAAGGATACCACATCACCCCTGCACTATTCCTGCCAAAAGTGCATGATCTTATTCTGAAAATGAGGAAATATTACATTAACACATATTGGAAGGTATTTTACAAAATAACTGGCCTGTAATTTAAAAAAATATATCCATGCCAAAGATAAGCTGAGGAACTGTCCCAGAATAAAGAAGACTAAAAAGAAATGACAACTTAATGCAACAAATGATCCTGAATAGGGGAGAAGACACTATAAAAGATATTAATGGGGCAATTGGTAAAAATTGACGTAGACTCTGGATT
The DNA here is from genome assembly GCA_004027955.1 of Chaetophractus vellerosus. Lineage (NCBI taxonomy): Eukaryota > Metazoa > Chordata > Mammalia > Cingulata > Chlamyphoridae > Chaetophractus > Chaetophractus vellerosus. The sequence goes on along the minus strand of PVKH010017990.1, from coordinate 283 downwards.
AAATATTAGTATATTCTGGATTAGATATTGCTATTATATTAATGTTAAATATTCTGATAATTTACTTTGGTTATGTAAGATAATGACTTTGCTCTTATGATATATATTGAAGTATTTAGGCATAAAAGGGCAGGCAACTTATTCTCAAATGGTTCAGAAAATATACGTACAGGCATTCACACACACAAAGGGCAAGAGGAAGGGAGGGAGCAATTGAGAGAAAGAGAAAGAGGGGGAAAGAGAGAGTAAAAGAAATGTAAAGAAAAAATGAATCTAGGAAAAG
>PVKH010017989.1:0-15266 GCA_004027955.1 Chaetophractus vellerosus | reverse complement strand
GAAAAATTTGGAGGAGGTTTGGTGAAGAAGAATTTACTATTTGTAGGAGGAAGTCTTAGGACAGAATGAGTATAATGGCATCTGGAAACACCACACCCTTCCTAACTAAGGGGAGGCATGGGGTAGGAGTGGGAAATGAAGAGTTTTTCCATTCACTGGCTTTGCAAACACCAGCTACTGAGACCTTGGCCCTCTGCATCTGTGGTGTCTGTGCATAAATGGGAAAAAGCAGGTGCTGTGCCTTACTGCTGGTTAATTAAATGTTGATTCCAAGGCAGCTGGTAGAGTATGTGTGCTATAAACTATCCTCAGTTTGGTCTTTCTCCTTTTTCCTAAATCATACATTTTAATTAACCTTCAAGCCCTTGCTGGGGCTTTGAAAGAACTTAATTGGCCTGCAGGGATTGGAACACACAACAGCCAGGAAAATGCTACATCTCAGTTGTTTGCACTCTGAGTACTTGTAAAATTGGAATTATTGTTTAATTTCATTATTTCAAGCTCAAAAACTGGCAAAAGCATGCTGGAATCCTTAAATGAATTTCACAAGAAGGTGTTTAGCACTAGCTATATGGAGTATTTCATATTTGATTCTTACACGGATGTGTCTTTGGGTTTGCAATCAGTGTTGAACACTCCCATTTTTGGCTTTTCTCATAGAGGATGGGAAATATTCTGATCCAAATTTAACATGTAAACTTCCATAGTCAGGTGGGAAAACTTCTCCTAAGATCAAGACCCCTTAGGAGATTTCCAGATGTTTTCAGGTCTGTCAAGCAGTGTTGAAAATCATGGTCAATGTGCCTATTTAATTTTCCAAATGAAAAGCCACCCACAGATATTTATTGAAAACCAACAATATAGAGAGAGCAATTACCTCCATTACGGTAACACTTGTAAGTCATCTGTGTAGAGATGATAATTCTAAGAATTAATCCATAAGATTAGATGAGTTCACATAAGAAATGGACAGGGAGAGAAGAGCAGCAGGCTAAGAACTGGTCTCTGCAGAACATGTAGAGGGAAAGAAGCCAGCAAAGGTGATTGAGAAGAAGGAGACTGTGAGGTAGAGAAATACCCAAGAGGGAGCAGTGACAAGAAAATCAAGGGAAGCATTTCACAAATGCAAAGACATCAGGGAAAAATAAAGGTTGGACAAAAGGCAACTAGTTACAATAAAAGTAGGGGTGGGAGATAGGCTTTATTTTGTATCAAAAGTTTACCAATGTCTTTTTACCTAGTATACCAGTTTATCTATTGCTGGGTAAGAAACCAACCCAGAGATTAGTGGCTTAAAACAGTAGCCATGTCTTTGCTTTCTATGGGTGGGAAATTTGGGCTGAGAAATCCTTCTGCTCCAATAGTGTTGGATGAGCTTGTCTTCACACTCACAAGCAGTTGGTGCATCATCTTGGGGCTGGCTGATTCTAGATGACCTCATCCAGAAGCATGGGGTCTGGTGTTGGCTCTTTGTTCAGCCTTTCTTTCCACAAGGCCTTTCTCATCCAGTACAGTATACCAGTCTATTTTATGTGATGGTAAAAGTATTCCAAAGAGCGTGAAAGCAGAAGCTGCACGGCACTTTCAGGCTTAGACTTTGAACTCACAAACTATCACTTCACCAAGGAAAGAAGCCAGCCGAGGTTCAAATGGTAAGGAAACAGACTCTACCTCTTGATGGGGCAAGTAGCAAAGTCACATTGCAAAAAGCTGTGGACCCAGGGAGATGTTCTTCATTTAGGGGACACCCTTGTAACAATCTACCATAGACACCAGGATGAACAGTCAGAAAATCATAAAAGGATCAGTTTTTTTTTTTTTTAACTTTACACTGCTTTGTGCACATTAATAAAGTCTGGTCACATGCTAGAATATGTCCTGCAATAGTATGTTGCTTCTATTCAATTAGGAGAAAATTAACTCAAAAATAAGGGCATAATGGATAAGTAATCAAAGGAGTCTCTGATCTTGGTTTAAACCCAGCTTCCTACATTGATTCATAGTGGATACTACCTGCCTTCTCTCTTTCAAGGGACCACAACTTTACTACCATAAATATTCTGAATTTTAGTGGCTGAAACTAGGTTCAAAGGAGACCTTTGAGTTTATTCCATTAGTCAGGGATCTTTCACTTAAAAAGATCTTCAATGAAGGGTTTCCTGTCAGTGGGTATAAGCTATTCTCCAACCTCCATTTCATTTTACCTTTCTTTGTCTCTCTTTTCTAATATTCCAAAGATTGAATATTATGTGAATTTTGGTATACGTGGGTCACAATTGATTCAGAAGGCTTTACTTGTCAGCAATAACCTGGAAAGGGAGAATCCAGATTTGACAGGCATCCATAAGTGTTGCCACAAAAGTCAGGGTTCAGTTCTTGAAGATTAGCTTGAAATCAAAAGCTGGGGTAACTCGAGCAAGTAATAAACCACAGGTTGCTACAACAAGAAAGAAAAATACAAGGACAATGAAATAAAGGCTCAAACGCTGTCATTAGCTCCTGCTCCATGCCGGGCAGTGTTGTAGGCATGTAATCCACACAACTGATGGGATTCCACATCTCATGTGATCCCACAGCTACCCAGCAAGACAGCTACTTTAACCCCAACTTTATAGATGAATTAACTGCCCTCAAAGAAGTTAAGTAACCTGCTTAAAGTCACACAGCAAATCAGTGGTGGAGCTTGGGTTTTAACTAAAGTTTGTCTGATTTCAAGGCTTGTGTTCTTTCCATTTCATCAGGGAAATAGATCCATCTTCACAAAACGTAAAATCTCATTAAGAAAATCATACTCTTCATGTGATGCAGGGCTCTTTTGTTCACTAATTCAAAGTTTAATTCTGCGTTCTGTAAAATTTTGAATCCCTCAAGGATTAGAACACAAAAGATGGCAAGATGTCCTTGATTGTACAGACTGTTTAAGTTTTACCCTGACCCAGAGTCTTTCTTTTATTCCCTTTGTACCAATTACAGATCAGGGCAGAATAAACATATAAACCATTTGGTTGATGGTCAGCTGCTTGGTAGCCAAGAAGATAAAAACAATTGCTAAAATGAATTTACAGTTTTCACAAGGGACTTCAATTGCCTGTTTTATCTGCATCCACCATTACTCTGGAGAAAAGGTGGTCCTCATGCCCTGACTACCTTAAGTAAACCCTGATTTTGAAAAGAACTCTACTTAAAAGAGGGCAGCAAAAAAACCTGGGGAATTAAATTGGCATAATTGTGACTGTCTTAGAAAGAAATTTCTTTCCAAGGAAGAGAAAAGGTCATCTTAGAAAAACTTTAATCTATTTTCCTTATTTATTGTAATCAATTTGGGAAATTAGAAAGGAATTATCTTTATCACTTTGTGCCTCTGTTTAATGCTCATGCAGGCTTCCATACAGGCTGTTTAATTGATTCTGTGCTTCATTTTTTAAAAAGGTACATAAATATGGGTAGTGGTTTTGTTTCTGTTCAAAAAATTGCTTAGTTTAATTATAAATGCATTTGTGCCTCATAATTTATGCATCTGAGATACTCACATTAAATCTTTGCACAGCTTCAGTATGAAAGCCAAGTCTTCCTATTTGTCTATTTTATTTCTTCTGTGTCCCTAAAATGATGCTTCACTGACTATGGACTATGTTGAAAGAGAGGAACTGTGCAGTAATTAATGAGGACTGGCAGTTTATCGAGTACAAACCATGTGCTGTCTGGGATAAGACTTCCCATGTCCTAATTCATTGAATTCTTGCCACATTCCTATGGAATAGGTGTTATTATTAAACCTCATTTTACAGAAGTTTAGGGAGGTTAGACATTGCCCCAAATCAAACAACTATTGATGGAATTGGGACTGGATTCCTGATCTGACAACACACCCTCTACTCTACTCTCAACAGCTATACTTGCTTCCCAAGAGATTTTTTTAAATTAAACTTTTATTTTTAACTAACAGTAGATTAATTAAGAAATAATGTTGAGAAAGCCTGTATACCCTTTCTGCTGTTTCCCCAATAATATATTGCAAACAATATCACAACTAGTATATTGATATTGACACAGTCAAGATCCTGAGCAGGTCTATCTGCACGAAGATCCCTCTTGTTGACATTTTATAGCCACAGCCACCTTTATCGCTTCCTTTCCTCCCATCCCTGACCTCTGGCAACCATTCATCTGTTCTCTATTTCCCTAATTTTGTCATTTTGAGAATGATATATAAATGGAATCACACAGTATGCACACTTTTGGAAGTTGGCTTTTCTTTATTCAGCTAATTATCTGGAGATTTTTTCCAGGTTGTTACATGTATCAGTAGTTTGTTCCTTTTTATTGCTGAGTAGTATTCCATGGTATGAATGTATTACAATTTGTTAAACCATTCACCCTTTGAAGAACATCTAGATTTTGCCAGTGTTTTAATCTCACAAATAAAGCTACTATGAGTATCCATGTATTGTTTTTTGGGTGAACATGTTTTCATTTCCCCAGGATAAATGCCCAAGAATGCAATAAGAAATTTTAAACTGTTTTCTTGAGGGCTTATACCGTTTTACATTCCCACCAGCATCGATGTGAGTGAACCAATTTTTCTGTATTTTCATCAGCATTTGGTGGTGTCATTATTTTTCATTTTAGTGATTCTGATGGGTATGTTTTGATATCTTATTGTAGCTTAACTTTGAATTTACCTAGTGGCTAGTGATGTTGAATATCTTTTCATGTGCTATCTGTATATCCTCTTCAGTGAAATGTCTCTTCATGTCTTTTGTTCATTCTCTAATCGGGTTTTTATTTACTGTTGGATGCTGATAGCAGTTCTTTACATATTCTAGAGACTAGTTTTTGTCAGATATGCGATTTGCAAATATTTTTTCCAGATTGTACCTTGTTTTTTTTATCCTCTTCACCAGGTTTTTCCTTGCCTTCTTTTATCTCTCCAATAACCCTCTGGTACTGCTCCAAACTAGCCTAGTAGACAAATCATTGTGATTGGGCAAAGAATAAGTGGTTTTAACAGTGGCCTGCTAGAGACCACATACCCATCCTCAAAGCAAGGTGTCCAGGTATTGGGCCTGCTTTCTTCCAGAAGAATATACCTTTTCTTCCAGTGCTTAGGCAGACCTCTGTCTTGATGAATTGGGTGCAATTCCCTTTGAAGGGAGGAGTTAAGGTAAACAACTTCTCAGAACCCATTCTTGGTCTATGTTTTTAGTCATAAAGTAGAAATGTGCTATATTTTAACAAAATATGTCTTCCTACAATGGAAGGTAGTATGTCTTGTCAACTCAACAGCTGTAACTTCCTAATTAACTTCCTAGTGATCATTAATGTCTTTCAGAAATAGAAGAATCAAACTCAGAGCTATTTGCTTTAGAAAGTAAAGCTGAATGGTGAACTAGCCTTCCCTCCCCTCTTTCCTTCTTTCCTCTCTTTCTAACTTCAACTAACACTGAGTAAGCACTGGACACTGGAGTGAGGGAGAGGCACTGCTGGGCAGTAAAATGGGGTATATTATTTATTTTTATCCTTAACGATTCACAGTCTATGAAGAGAGACATTTATTCACAAAATAAGAGGATAAAAAGCAATGTCTCAGTGTCATAGAAGTGATAGATCTGTCTCATAATGCTGGTTAGACCCACAAGTCCATCATATGTTACTTAATCTACTAGATAATAAAAATTACTAGATAATGCTCTCTCTTTTAATCCCCAGAACAACCCTACAAGTTAGGTATTTTCGGAGCTATTTTATAGCTAAGGAACCTGAAGTACTGGGGCCAAAGTTACTTAACTAATAATTGGAAAAACCAGAGTTTGAAACTAGATCTATCTGATTCTAAAGCCTGGGTGCTTTCCATTATGCTATTCTACCTTGATACTAAATTCAGCGAAAGGGAAAATACACACTTGCTGGGACAATTATGGAAGTGTTCATGGAAGGGTTCTGGACATGGGGTGAAAATATGTCTTCAAGTCAAAGCATGTATTTTGATTTTGATAGCATAAAATTTCTGTTGAGCTCAGTAGGACATCAAAAGGAAAGGCTATTTGGGACTAGAATATATAGAATTTTGAGTGCCAGACTAAGAAGTTTGTGCTTTATTTTATGCTCAACCTCAAATGGAAGTTTTGATAGATTATTGCATTTATAGCCCCCAGTGAATCATGGTTTCTGGTACTCCATGCCCTTGTGTAGTTTCTCTGCCCCATTGACTCTGTATTTGGCCACACTACTTTCTTGGCCAAAAGAACATCAGCAAACATGATGTAAGCAGAGGCTTAATGACAATTGAGTATTGGGATTTCTCCTTGTGGAAGGCTGCTACTTCCATGTAAGAAACATGGAATGGCCATGTGGAAGAAAACCAACACATTTGGTGAACAATTTTACTTAAGTGAGAATCTTAGACTATTGACTCATAGCCAAGTCACCATGATTGATACCAGGCAAGATGAGAAAAGAACTACTCAGCAGAGCCCAGCCCAAATTGCTGAATCATGAGCCAAGAAGTGGTTGTTGTTTTAAGTCACCAAGTTTTGTAGTAGTTCATTAAATAGCAATAGATAACTGGTTCATGGATATGAAAACTCACTGAGTAAAGGGTCTATCTCCTGTGTGCTTTGATAAGTAACTTAATGGATGAATCAGTCCTATGTAGCAATGAGGGCAAGTCTACAGTTACCTGGCAAAGGTAAGAAGACTTACACAGTATCAGAGATTGTCTATGAGGGAGAGATATACAGAAGTCTCCTAACAAGTTCTTGAACTATAATGATGGGGCACTGAGAGAAATAGTTACATTGTTCCAAACAATAGTTTATCGGCTAATACAAAATCCCTGTCGGCTCTATGATTACTCAGATGTAGTTGAGATTTCATCTAGAATATTATATCTTAATTTAAAAATACATTTTCACCAAGAGAATGGAGAATTAAAATGAGCAACTTTATGATCCATTTCATTTTATTCCTTGCAGTCTGGTTAACAATCCATTTTAATAAGCAAGTGGCTGTGGAACGACTGTCCGCTCATGTAAATGAGAAGTGCATTTATCTTTATTCTTCACTGTGATTACCTTATATTTATTTTTGAAAGCTTCCTGGATTTCAGCTCATTGTTCAATTGGGAATCAGATCTGTTCTATTCAGAGCAGTATTTTAATTTCCAGATTCTCAGCAGACATGATTTCTGTGATTCATTTCACTCTTCTTTTTTGCTTTGGTTTTGCTGAATGTAATTTCTGCCATTTTTTTTTCCTGTGCCTGCTAGAAATCACTTCAACTATGAAGTCCTTGCCTTTCCTCTCTCCCTCCTTACTTCACATCCTAATCTCCAATAGAAAACCTACTTTTGATATGGAGAAAATGAGAATTTTGTAGAGTAAATTTTTATTTTCTAATGTTTTATTTCATGCATGACTACATTCAAGCCTCAGCGATAGTATGTTTTATGAGCAAAAAAAAAAAAAAAAAAGAGAAAGAAATATTACAAACCAAATGACATTACCAATAGCTCCTAGGCATATGAAGTGATGAGAGAACATTTTATTCCATACTGTTTTTCAAAATAGCTGGTGTCCAGAACAATACAACATGTGTCAAGAATGACTCACTGGAAGTCTATAATAGAGTGGAGGAGATTGAAAATGAATACATGTTGCAGGGTGCAAAATTATGTGCTATGAGGTATTAATTCCCATTTGGAAAATACCATGAATCATCTTCCAGAGCAGTGTTCTCAAAAACCATCCATATCTTCCTATCATGGCAATTGTGACCTGCCCTGTCCATCATTTGCCCTCACTGTACTTCAATCTATCCTCCTACAATTCAAATATATCCAAAGATGAGAGGTGTATGAGGAAGAGGCCAAAGGTGGATTACCATAAACTCTATGATCTGCTCTTTTTTGGAGCAAGAAGGGTTTTTTAGGGGTTCAATCTGAACTCCCTGTCTATCAGGAATATGAAACTGGGAGAAGCAAGCATGTCAGACCAGCATTTTAGCATGGAATATAGTCGAGTCACTGGTGATGACCCATGGCACTAAGTGTACTTAATTCTTCATATGTATTTGCTGACTGGAGTCATGGTTAATCTGTTTGAGAAAGCTATCCGCTTTTTTGTTTATAAAAGTATATAAATAATCTGTATCACTCAAATTAGCCAATATAAAATGGAACTTCCACGGGAGGGTTTCAATTGCTATTGCCGCTCTGGCTTACAATGTTTTTAAATGTAACTTCAAACCTCATTCTGTAACTTAGATTTTCCATCTGTCATCTTAGTATGTCTGTATGTTCTTCTCCAGGCCAGGATATCTCATTTTTAAGGAACAGAGACCCAGTCAGATCAGATCAAGTAAAGTTGGGAGAGCATTTTAAGGATACAGAACTCACATAAGGATCCAATAATTGAGACAACTGTAACTAGCTTTGTGGAAATAGAAAGTCATCAAGAATCAGGGCCGTTTTTTTCTGGTAGTCACTGCCTGCATGGTCTAACAGTTCAGGTCTTAGAATATATCCTCTATTCATCTTTCTTTAAATACTTATTTTTATCTTATTCATCAACTTCCAAGTGACTCCTCAAGTTGCTAAGCCATCCCTCACTCTTCATGATCTTCCTACTCTAACACTCACCACCTATTAACAACATATTTTGTATTTTAGCTTGAAATCCTAAGAGAGACAACCTGATGGGACCAGATCATCTGCTTAAGCCGTACCACCAAGTCATGGATTTATAGCCTTCGCTTGGGATATCCATCTATATTCCAACCAATCATAACCTTGGATGTGATGAAACCTCATAGTACATAGCACTGACACTTTAGGAACTGTGGGAAGGGCAAATCCATAAAACATACGAGTTAAGTTCTCACTGCAGGGGGAAATAGAGAAGTTTTAAGTAAAATACAGAAAAATACCATAGTTACACTATCAACACCACAAAAAGGCAATAATGCTATGAGCTTTCTGCATTGAAATGATGTAAGTGCACTACCATCACTACAAGCAAAGATGAATTTATTTGATCCATGGCATAATCAAAATTTCAGTGGAGCAGTGGTTTAGATATTTTCTAGCTACTGTACATATTCTATACACATCAGAAGGCAGAAGTAGAGATTGTATCTAGAAATTATACAGGTGCAAACTTTGGCTTATTATAAAAAAGAACATTCTCACATTTAAGGCTTTAAAAGTCAGACAGACAAGCTGTCTCATTTAGTAGTAAGTTACCAGTTACTGGCAGTATTCAAATCATATCCCAATATTGAAAGAGTATCTTCCAATTTTAAGACTCCAATAATCTGATTGTACCCATGAGTCAATTGGTCTTTCAAAAACAAAGGAATTATTGATAAAGACTTGCTGCTTAACATATGCACTGATTAAACTAAAATTGTTGTTTTTTTTTTTTTTCTTGGGAAGTGTCAATGCAGTAGGTGAGCTGAATCATGCTCTTGAGCAGATCAGCTCCCTCTAGTTGAGGTACCAGATGAGCAGGGGGAGGTGGCAAGGTTAGCACCCTGCAATAAACATTAGGGATTCTCACTTACATTTTACTCAGCAAAAATCCATCTTATGTCCAAATTAAAACCCCTGTACTGTCATCAATCGACAGCATAGAAAATCAGCATTTTAGACAAGTTTAAAAGAGCTTAGTCTTGAAGTGACCCCTAGAAAGCATCCACCAAGAGTACAGCTGACAAATTTTGGATAAAAAGACAGGCTAAGAGTTATATATTCTTTTCTCTAGGTTCTTTAAACTCTATACTCACAAAATAAGATCATCAGGATGCAATGTACCAAGATTGCTATCTTAACTTCCCACAAAGCTACCTTCATGTCAAATTTTACTTCATGCTATTGGATTTTTAGTAATTTTTGATGTGAAGAAAGACTATTTGAAGAATATTTCAATATCTCCTAAAAAAGTGTGGTTTTCCATTGTATCTACTATATTTTCTTATTGTTTCTTAAATAATATAAAATGGAAAATCATTGTCCTAGAATTTAGTGCTATGAAAATGTCTCCCCAGGTAAAACTGTGGGCTACCTTTTAACATAACTATATAATATTTTGTTATACTTTTGCCTGGCCACCAGGAAGCTGGGAACTAAAATAAGTATTTAATTGAAGTACAAATTTAATCCTGGGTACTAATAAAATGATCCCTTCCTCCACTAAATTGTTTTTATTTTTAACTTCCTTATAAGTGCATGTATTTAAATCATATAAATTATTTTTAGAAGCCGGTAAAATTTAAATTAGCAAAGAGAGGGGAATAGTGGATACAGTCCCTGGACCACCTAGGCTATCAAGTCAGTTAATAAGAAATTCTGTAGAGACTTTGATGTTTGAAATGCGTGTTTCTGTGAGTCTGAACTAACCCCATCTTTCCTTGCTCTGTTAAACATCCTGCAATAAATTACTAGCAATATATTTTATTTTATTTTATTATTTTTCTTTTTTAAAGATTTATTTATTTTATTACATATCTCCCCTCCCCCCCACTGTGGCGACCCGCCGAGAGTGGTCACTGCGCAGGCGCAGCTTTCCCCGCTTGTGGGCGGTCTCTGCGTCCGTTCACGGCTGGCTTTCAGTTCGCGGGTGGCTGGCTGTGCTCCATCCGCGGGTGACCTGCCCTGCCCGTGGCGGCTCTTGCCATGTCCGTGGCAGCTTCTTGCCCTGCCCACAGTGGCTCCGGCCCGCCCATGGCGGCTTGCCATTCTCAAGGCGGTCTGCCTGCTAGGAGAGGTCCCCGGGAATCGAACCCGGGGCCTCCCATGTGGTATGCTGGCGCCCTATCCACTGGGCTATTGAGCCGGCCCCACTAGCAATATATTTTAAAGGGGATGCAACTTGGAAGAAAAATCCTTAATAATTCTTGGAATTATTATTATTGATTACAAAATAATGTATTTATTTACCATCTGGAAAAATGTTTACTGTTGACAACATGAAAAATTTAAAAGAAAATCTGTAACGTGCTGCCAGGAAGGCTGAAGTTGCCAACTGAAATAAACACCTACTTTGTTACAGTTTAAGATTTTATGCTACATCGTCTATTTTATTTTTGTAGTTAGAGTTCCTACATGTTTAGTCATACAATTTTGGACTTAAATCTACTCATCTACTCCTCTGCCTCAGGAGCAAGGGATGGGGTGCTAATTAGGGTAGTACCTTGGACAGAGTTGTCATAGCCATTCTTTTTTTTTTTTTTTTTGACTCTGGAGCACAGTCACCCCGGATTAATTAAAAGCAAAACAAAAAATAAATAAATAAATATTGCACAACTTTCAATAAGTTTAGTGACTTTATACAAAATATGTACATTTCCTCCAAACTCATAAGGGGAGTGGTTATTTTTGATGCTTTGATCACTACTGTACTTGTGGTGTCTAACTCACAACTTGGGACATGGTAGAGTCTCAATAACTATTTTAATAGGCAGTATTGACCGAAGTATTGATGAAAAGGCATATTCCAGTTTGCAACAGCAAGAGCAGAATAAGGTGAAAAAGTGGATTCAGAGCTATGGGAAGAAAGTTAAGGGGGTTTGCTTAGGCAGCTAAGAAGAAGTTCCAACTAAGGATAGGCTCTTCCCTGCAGAAACCTATTAGCAATCTAATTTTCATATACCCAAGGAGTGGGAACATACAAAGTTATAATTGCTTTCTTCCCAATGTATCAAACATAATTACTCATCCATGCCTTAACTTACAGTGGGCATCACTTAGAAAACACAAATACTTTATTCACAATTTAAGAAGATTTCAGCCACTAAAATGTGCACTGGTGAGCTTGTTTGTGAGACAAGGAGATTTTTCATTGCTCCTTCTTTGACTCTATCAATTTAAAAACAAAGACACCAAGTCTTTTCGAGTAAGCAGAGATTTATTCTATCGGTAATAACCCACACTACTTGGTTTGGGCATATTACCTAGAGCCAGGAGACTTATCTGCTACATTCCTAGTTACCTTTTTCTGGAAGAGGACTTATTTTTTGCCCATTGTCCACCCCAAAACACTGTTTTCAGAGCACCTTGTATGATCTATTTTGGCCGGTGATATAATGGATTCCTGGCCCAGATCCACTCCTTATTAGGAATGCAACCTTGAGCAAGCCAGTTATTTACTGTGAGACTCTTCATCTGGAGACAGAAAAGTGATTAGAAGATCAAGTGAGCTAATATGTGAGTATACACTTTGAGAAATGAAAGCAGCTATTAAAGAAAAGGTTTTAACTATTGATGGTTGCAAGGCATGTACCTGGTCATCTTGGAGATTCAGAAGAAGATTCACTGGAAGATCCTGTCCATTCAAGGGTTTGTGGAGGAAGTGTTGCTTTCTTCTAGGGATAAAAGCAAAATATAGTGGATTTTGGAGCACCATTGCCAGTGTTGCTTATTGGACAGTGAGAAGATCAATTATATTATTGCCTCTCCCCCAGGCCTGTGCCTATGAGAAAATTCCCCATTTTACTGTCTAACAAGTATGGATCACCTGGATTTTCCTCCCATCCATTGTGGATATATTAACAGCATGGACAAAAATATATTAAGAAGAACATGGATCAATGTTTTCTCAGAGGAAAATGATGGCAGTGGCCTATAAAAGTTCTCCATTTCTAGGATTGATAGGCCTTTGAAAAATATATATTTTTCTGAGATTTTATAGTTTAAAAATATTTCTCAGAAGAAAGGAGTTCCACAGAATGGCTTAGTGGAGTAACAACCACATCCCACCACACTGCTCCTTCAGGTCCCCTCCATCAGTGGTAGTTGAATTGTGCCTTCCCACGCTGCATTGTTTCCTGTGAACTTATCTTGCAACTTAAATAATGAATAATGCATGATTTAAGATGACAATTATTCTTTAAGTGCAAATCTTAAAAATAACAGTAATAATTATCCACAAGCAGGCATAGCAGAACATACCAAGAAAGCAATATTTTTTCATGCCATTTTCCAATCTTCCTTCTTGCTGCCTTTTTGTATTTTGTGTTTTGTCTAAACTACACATTCTTCCTTTAATCTGTGACCTTTTGGAGCCACGAAAAATCATGGAACCACAAGAGGATCCATGATTATCCAAGAGAGACTTTTGTATGTGGAAACAGCAGAAAAATGGGTAAAAGATTTTGACTTTAAGATGAATTTCTTGATGGGGAGACCCTCAAAATAATGAGTATAAGCTTGTTTCAAGTTTATGTCTCATCTGATGATTGTTGACTTAAATAATATATTCTCATTGCACACAAAACATTTTTTTAAATTTAAACTTAATGACAGTCATTCATTCTTTCAAGAAGTTATTGTTGAGCATGGTGACATACCCAGCTCTGCTCCATTCTGGACATCACCCTCAGGACCCTTTTTGGGTATTGTTCATTCACAGATTTCTGAAGAGCCCAAGTCCGGCAGGCTACTGGACCCCTCTACATGCCCTTTCCCAGTCTCCCCTGACATTTACCACAGTCAGCTCCAGAACCAGTCTTCATGCTTTCTCTTGGAGAATCATTTGTAATGAGTTGAAGTCTTCTCCCAGGTTGGAGGGTGGAGGTGGAGTATAAGTTTTAGTGGGTAGAGAGGTGGACTTTTCTTTAGAAAAAAAATCTGCTCTACCTCTCCATACTATGTTTCTGAAAACAGACAAATAGAGACATGCCATTCTTTAAAATGATTTTGCTATCTCTCAGACCACCTTCTTGCTCAAACTCCTCTCCCCATTTTCATTTTCTTTCTTCCCCCATCCCTCCGTCTTCCATCTTCTCTCTTCTCCACTCTCTACCTTCCCGTCTCTACCTCTTACCACCTGCTCCCTCTCTCTTGCCTTTACACACCATAATATATTTCCTTTTAACAATATGCAGTATCTTGAAAACTAAGGTGAAGCCAAAATCTGGCCCAGAGCCCAGACATCACTTTCTACAGTGACAGGCTCTGGTAATAGGGGAGGGTTTGCAATTATACAGATCATTGCTTCGACCTGGTGCAAAGTCAACCAGACCACAATACAGAACAAGAAGGCTTAATTTCTGCAGCTTCTGAAAGGGCTCTGAGCAATGCCTCGGTAGACTCCGACCTGCCTGCTGTGCAAGGCAGCTCATTTTGCTCTTCAATTGAAGCCCCCTGATAAACAGCTCAGCTTATTTGCTGTTCCTCTTGTGATCTGCTGCCTTGTAAAGTAAAAATTAATGTGCTCATTACATATGTTCCTTTTCCCTACAAACTACCCAAAAATGATTTATGGAAATAAAAAAAAAAAACCCTCTTAATGGTGCAAGGCTCTATAGTCTATCTGATTAGCTGTAACTTTTGCATCTTACCATCAACTCTGATACTTTAGAAAAGGTATTTTCTAATCTTCCTTTGAAATAAAATTTATCCTTTCAGGCAAGCTTAGCATGTGATCTATGTAGAATACTGTGGGGAAGATGCTTTCTTTCAAAATATATTAAGGCCTTCTAATCACTTTCAAAGTAAAATGAGGGCAGGAACTCAAATTATATGAGTGTGTTTGTCACCCAGATAAGGAAAATGCATGAACCCCTTGTTGCTATTCACTTTTCCTTTCTCAAATCAGCTTGTCTTGAGGCATCTCTTTTTTTTAAGCTTTGGGGAATTAGAATTTTAAATGAGATGTGGGAGAAGGGAGCGGGAGCTCTACAGTGAGAATGTTCCACATTTCTGGACTCAGCAGTCATGAGCGGTGAGGAGAGAGCTGCCTTAGAGTCATGAGTATGGAATAAAAGCATCCATCCTTCAAGCCACCAAGGAGTGGACAGCCTTTGGCAGCTCACAGTCTTAAGAAGTCAAATGTGAAATATGACTCCTTTACAGTTTTAGGATTTACTTGTAGATCATTAATGTCCTGATTCAATTTATTTATTTTTGCTTCTTTTCTTTCCAGCAAAAAACAAAAACAAAAACCCCTTTTTTGAAAAGCACTAAATTGGGGCCGGCTGTAGCCCAGTGGATAGGGCACTGGTATACCACATGGGAGGCCCCGGGTTCAGTTCCCGGGGACCTCTCCGAGCAGGCAGACCACCTGAGAAGGCAAAGCCGCCTTGGGCGAGGCAGAGCCATCATGGGCAGGGCAAAGCTACCACAGGCAGGGCAAGTCACCCGTGAATGGAGCAGATCCGCCCATGAACGGAAGCAGAGCCGCCTGTGAATGGAAGCAGACCCGCCCGCGAACAGAGCAGAGCCACCTGCGCGGTGACCTGGCTCGGTGCATTGCTGCAACGGGGAGAGA
>PVKH010017988.1:0-15261 GCA_004027955.1 Chaetophractus vellerosus | reverse complement strand
AAGCTCCTCTCTGCTTCTCTCTAATCTCTGCTTCTACTTGAGACCACCCCCACCGAGGGGTGGGGCTCAACGTCTCACTGACGTGGCAATTAACGCCCTACTCACAACTCAATCATGCCCAGATGAACAGATGAGCTTACAAACATAATCTAATTTATATTTTTGGAATTCATAATTAATTCAAACTCAAACCATCACAGAATAGAAAACATGAGCAGTATCTCAGGGATTTGAGTTACAGCATGAAGCAAACAAACATATGCACCATAGGTGTCCTAGAAGAAGAGAAGGGAAAAGGGGCAGAAAGAATATTTGGGGACATAATGGCCCAAAATTTCCCAACTCTTATGAGAGACATAAATGTACATGTGCAAGAAGTGCAACATACTCCTAACAGAATAGACTCTAATAAACTTACTCCAAGATACATCCTAGTCAGAATGTCAAATGCCAAAGATAAAGAGAGAATTCTAAAAGCAACAAGAAAGTGATTCATCACATGCTTTCCCTATTCCCTTGTTGAGGATAAGGGCTCCTCAGTAAGACTTAGTGCCAATTTCTCCTCAGAAACCATGGAGGAGACAGGGCAGTGGTATGATATATTTAAGGTATAGAAAGGGAAAACCTGCTGGCTAAAAATTCTTTATCCAGAAAAACTGTCTTTTGAAAATGAGGAAGAGTTAAAAATATTCACGGATAAACAGAAACTGCAAGATTTCATCAACAAAAGACCTATCCTACAAGAACGTTGAAAGGAAGAGACAGGAGGGAGTGGCTTGGAATAGTGTAAAGTTATGAAAATCTTCAATAAGGCTAACTAAAAGAGTAAATGCATATTAATATTCGAAACCCAATAATACTGTATGCTCAATATACATGTGTACTCTTTAATTACTATAAAAGCCAGAATACAATTGAAAAAGGCATATTTCTTGATAATGGACATGCAAAATATTAAGTGGTAAAGTGGGACTGAAACAACAGAAAGAGGAGAAATAGAGGGATATGGGGACATGAATGTGTTGGCTATTGAAGCTAAGTTGATATTTTTTCAAATTAGTATGTTACGGACGTGTAATATAAACCTCAAAGAAAGTACATATATATCCCAGAAACTTAATTCTTCAGTCTTCAGTCTGTTCATATGCCACTTGAGCCCTGAATCTCAGCAGAGTTGCAACATGTACTCTCCAGTTCATTTTACTCACTCAGAACAGCTAACCAAAGGATGATGATGGACAATGCCCATCCCCCGAAACAGAGACAATTCCATCCATCTGCCCCATGGAATCTAAGCCCCCTCTCAATCAGAAACACAGTAGGCATTACCATCCTCAAATCCTCAATACTGAGCAATGAACAAACATAAGGGGGGAATGCAACTATGGACTAAAGTAGACATTATTACTCCAGCAATGGAAGAACTTGTATCACTGATATAAGGGCAGTGGCCAACAGAGGTTCTGAGGAGAGGGAGAGGAAAGAATAGGTGTAAAATGGGGACATTTTTGGGACATTGGAATTGTCTTGCATAACACTGCAATGATGGATACAGGCCATTATACATTTTGTCAAAACCTATAAAATTGCATGGTAGAAAGTGTACACTATAATATAAACTATAGACCATGGTTAGTAGCAATGCTTCAATATGTGTTCATCAATTGTAACAAATGTACCACACTAATGAAAGATGTTAATGGGCTAAAGTGAGGGGTGGGAATTGAACACAGGACTTTATATGTGGGAAGCTTGTGCTCAACCACTGAGCTACACCAGCTCCCCTGAGTTGGTTTCTTCATTTCCTTGTTTGTTTTGTTTGTTTTTTGTTTTTAGGAGGTACCAGGGATTGAACCCAGGATGTAGTATATAGGATGCAGGCACTCAACCACTTGAGCTACATCCTCTCCCACCCTTATATTTTTTATGTAACATTATGTAATCTAAAGCTTCTTTAAAAAATATATACACAGAAACAGATATGAGACAAGAATTAGATACATCACAAAAGATCAACTATATAGAAAAGGAGGTTGTGATAAAGGATATGAGAGACAAAAAAGATATGACATAGTAAAAAACAAATGACAAACTGGCTGAAGTAAGTACTACCTTTACAGTAATAACATTAAATGTTAATTGATTAACATAGATTGACAGAGAGTAATTAAAACATGATCCAGTATTATGTTGTTTACAAATGATTCACCTTAGACCCAAGACACAAATAGGTTGAAGGTGAAAGGATGCAAAAAGATACTCCATGAGAATAGTAAACCAAAAAAGAGCTGAGGTAGATATACTAATATCGGACAAAATAGACTTTAATTCAAAAGTAATAATAAGAGACAAAGAAGGACACTTAGCTAGAATGTCAAAGAAAGAAAGAGAGAAGATGCAAATAAAATCAGAAATGAGAGGGGAGCATTACTGCTGACCCCACAGAAATAAAAAAGATCATAAGAATACTATGAACAACTATATGCCAACAAATAGGACAACCTAGATGACATGGACAAATTCCTAGTAACACACAAACAACCTATACTGACTGTAGAAGAAACAGAAGATCTCAGTAGACCATTTACAAGTAAAGAGATTGAATCAGTCATCAAAAACCTCCCAACAAAGAAATGCCCAAGAACAGATGGCTTCACAGGTGATTTCTATCAATCATTCCAAGAAGAATAAATACCAATACTGCTCAAACTCTTCCCAAAAAATGAAGCAGAGGGAACACTATCTAACTCCTTCTATGAGGGCAAAATCACCCTAATACCAAAGCCAAATAAAGATATTACAAGAAAAGAAAATTACAGACCAACTTCTCATAAATATAGATGTAGAAATATTCAATAAAATACTCGGTAATGGCTGGTGGTGATGGTAGCACCACATTGTGTATGTAATTAACAGCACTGAATTATTTATGTGAATGTGATTAAAACAGAATATTTTAGGTTGTATATATGTTTCTAGAATAAAAATTTGAAAATATACATAGGACTGTATAACACAAGCAGTGAACCCTATTGTAAATGATGGAATAACTTTAATAGTACAATTATAGCTAATTGTACAGTTATAAAAATGTTCTTTCATGAATTGTAACAAATATACTATACTAACGCAAGGTGTTAATAATAAGGTGGTATGTGAGAACTCTGAATTTTATTATTTCATTCATGAATTTTCTTTAAACCTACAACTTCTCTAATAAAAAAAAATAGAGCTGTGTTGGCTACGTGGAAAACTTGCTGAGATGAGCATTCACTGAAAACATACTAAGTCTCCGCAGCACTGCAAGGATGCACTAGATGTTATCTACCACAACTATTTTATTTTTACTTTCAGATTACCCTTTGGGACATCTGATAGCAGTGATTATACTATCATCTCAAACTCTGCTTTGGTACTTTCCAATCAATATCTCTATCTTTCAACATATATCCTTGTCCAAGTTAAACATGACCTGATTTCTTGAAAACCAAGTCAAGCTCTCTTCACAGCACTCTCAAACCTTTATTAATTTATCTTTGCATGTAATGTTGCATCTTTATATACTTATATTTTCACCAGAATAAACTTTGTCTTGTGAAGCTAAATTTCATGCATGTCAGAAGTGTTTCTCCAACTGAGTAAATATTGAAATGAGCAATTCTACTTTTTGACAGAAAGTGTTAAATGTGTTTGGTCATCAAATTTGACTTAATATTCCAGAGGGTATCCAAATGTTTTTGGCAGTATCTCAAAGCTCTTATGAATCTCCCAGCCAACTGTCTTTCTGATGGGCAATTTCTTTACCTAGCAGGAAGTTTTTCTAGTTAATTTACTGATACTTAGAATTCCTTATTTTCCTCTTTCAAGTTTTCCTACATTTTCAAGCACAGTTAGAAATTTAACCAAGAAATGGTTTCCAAAGTCCTAATTTTAGTAGCCTCATTACTCTCCTGTGGAGAAACAGATAATTTATGATTCTAATTCTAACTGAATTAATCTCTTTCAAAAGCTTACCATGCACATTACACATAGTTTCGCCCACCTTCGTGAAGAAGTTAGCAAGTACATGTGGAAAAAGTTGAGAATGAAGATGTTTTTGTTTTTAAAACAGTAGTACTTACATTCTAAAATATAATGTAAACTTAGGTTAATGGTATATGCAGTTTAATTTTTCCTTTGGAAACAGTTTGACCAAAACTCAGTTTCTTTGGGATTCTCCACCCAAAATCAGGGACAAAATCCTACTGACAAAAGTGCCACTGTGCCCCCTACCAGTTCCTCACTGTTACTGTTTGGATTCCATGTGTCAACATTTTCCCCTTGTGGTTGCTTGGGGAGATGGATAGGTCTTGCCACTCCTTGATGTTCACACTGCTTTCCTGTTTCCATTGGTTTTCATGGGATTTCTGCCATTTCCTATGTTCCAGGAAGCCTGCTGCTTTTACCAGACTCTAATTCACAAGTTCATATACAAAGTTCATCTGGTTTATGGACATAGATTAAGTCTTAAATAATTTCATCTGATTACAAATTGACCATACTGGATAAGAGCCTTAACCTCAACATTAGGTTGTCCACAAATTCTTTTGTGCCTTGGCCTTTATTTTAATACCCTCTAGCTGAGGAAAGTTGGTTTGGCGTATAATCAGCATTTCTTTGGCTGAGTGCCTTTTTCTTTTTTTCATCTCTGGTAATGAAATAACATCCATAACGTTTTCTTTCCTTTTTTAAATTTTCCTTTTATCTTTGATTGTTGGAGACCATGAGAGTTCTCCAACTTTCTTTGCTTTCCTCCTCACTGTGGAAATGGTCGGAGCCTCTCAGGGGCCCTTTCATAAATCTAATTTCTCAGGCTTTGCCAGAACCAACAAAGAAGTAGTTCTTGTTGTCGTTCTTCCTGAGCAGAAAATCTGCGTGCAGACCATATCACACAACTTCTTCCTCCCCTGAACTTTCAAAATTGAAGAGCCATTGATGCCTAAATTCTTACAAAAACCCCTTCTCAGGCTATCAGCAGCCTCCCCCACTCAGAAAATACTTCTTCCTCACTCAACCAATCTTCCAGAGGTCTGGAAAGAAATCTTTCTCTGTCAAGAACTATCCAAATGAAAAGTGTAACCAGTAGAAACAGTGGCTGGAATTGTTCCTTTACATTCCCCTGCTTTGCTACTTTCAAAACTTAGACTTCTGAGTTTGTGAGCACTACAACTCTGGGGACCAGGACATAGACTGTAAAGAAAGAAACAACTGAATAAGGAATCTTGCTTCCAAACAAGTGATTTTGACAGTTTGAATGATAAACATAGCTCATGACAGCTGAAGTAATCGGTCATTAAGATGATCAGAATAATCTCAGGGTAGGATTCTCACAGAGCCACCTTGTGGGACATCTGTGAGTGCCTGAATCCCTAGATACATGAAGATAACTATTTGAGTGTCCTAAAAATCTCTTCAGGTACCAGCTATTCAGAGAAGTTTAGATGAATTGTGATTTTAGGGTATTTTAAAATTATAAGATTTAAAGTGCCTAAATGACTTTAATGCATTCCAAATAGAAGCCAAAAATGGAAGAAATCAATATTTATTGGGAGTATACTCTGTGGCCAAAACATTACATAATGGTCTCATTTATTCCTCACAATAACCTTTTAAAGAGATATTATATCTCTATTTAATAAACGCAGAAAGTTAGGCCTAGAGATTTTAAGTTTCCTGCCTAAGGTCATACTATGTCCTCCCTGTCTGCTAATGTGCTAAAGCTGAGATTTTAACCAGGTCTGTCTTCAAAGTCCATGCGTATTCTCCTTTACTCATTTTGTTTCCTGAGAAGTGGACATGTAGAGAAAAGGCAAGAAGATAAGTTATTTATCTAAGTCACATTTCCTATATAATTTATTTTCCATGTATACCAGGAAGTGGGGCATAGGAAAATGTGTGTATATTGTGTTAGCATCTCTTGAATGTGGAGACATTAAGTAATATGTCCTCAATGTATGTAACTGACGGCTGAAAATAATGGCATCAAAGTTAAAATATATTACTTAAGACCAAGTAATATGAATAAGTAAAATATAGATATGCTTTTATATCCACAGACCATCATAGATGCAGTATAGGGGTTCTGAACATGGGTTTCTGGAGCCAGGTTGCTTGTGTTGAAATCCCTCTCCTTCCTGTCACCAGCTTTGTAACTCTAGGCAAGCTACTTCACCTCTTTGTGATGCAGTTTCCTCATCTGTAAAATGGGGATAGTTTTAAAGAACTTACTTTCTAGGGTTAAAAGAATTAAATGGGCTACATATAAACATTATTTGGAGCAGTGTCTGGCTCATAGTAGGCCCTTAAAACATGCTACCTCTTATTTCAATCTTAGAAATTTTATATGTCTATGCCATAAGCATTAGGCATCTGATGGCAGCAAAATCAGACCATCCAAGAAGTTCTTAAATATATCATGGAATGCCTTAGTTTGCCAAAGCCTGCTGATGCAAAGTACCAGAAACTTGCTGGCTTTTATAATAGGAAACTTATTAGGGTAAAAGCTTACATTTTCTAGGCCAGTCAAAGCATTGGCAGAGATGCATTCTTACCAAAGTCAGCTACTGTTGATCCTTGGGTCCTGCCACATGGTGAAGTTGGCCACTGATCTCTGCCGAGGTGTCTGCCGTCCCCTCCAGAATCTACCATCTCCCTGAGCTCAGCTGTGGGCAACCAGGCACAGGGTTTGTCTCTTACCTGGCCTCCTCTCTCAGTCTCAGCTAGTCTGCTTTCTTCTTAGGGTTCAGCTGGGAGCTACCAGGCATATGGCTTGTTTCTTCAGCCCTGAGCTACTCCATGAGCCCAGCATCTTGGAGGCTTCTTTCTGTGCCTCCATGCTCTGCTTGAGTTTACCCACCCTAAATCCTGTAATGATCATGTTTTAAATTTGAATGGAGTATTGCAGTTCACTCAGTGCTTTCCCTTCCATCATCTCATTTAATCCACAACATAACTTTGTGAGACAGGCATCATTAATTCTAATGTGCAGAGAAAGGCAGAGACATTTACCCAAGATCAAAAAGCTGCTAAGAAATAAAGCTAGAACATGAAAACAGATCTTCTGAATAAAGGCTTCTATAATAGTTTTTCATTTCTCCTACTTTCTGTAGAATGTACTCAGGAGAATTAGTTGGGAATATATAGGAAAACAGTGACAGTGTGTTTTGTTTAGTAACAGTAGGTTAATCCATGCTTCTACTATATATGCTACAAGGGCCACAGTGAAGAAAAAAAAATTTTTCCCTAAAAGCAATAAATATTTTCAAAGTAGAGAAAAGGAGAAAGAAACACAGTGATATGCTTCATCTTTTGCAAATATTTTTCATTTGCTGTTCTCAAGTCAATAAGAATCATGTGACAAAGTAGTTTACAGAGTTCCCATTGAGATTTGTGAACCAAAAATAAAGTAGGCAGGAAAACAAACTGGGCAGACAACCAAACTTTTAATATTTTCGTTTATTTTTAACAAATATTCTCTTTTCTTACATACACACAAATAGGAACATTGAAATTTGGTTTTAAAACCTAAAGGAATATTACTAAATTATGGAAAATCATAGTTGATAGGGATGTGTAGATAATTACTATGATTTTTTCCCCTACTCTGCTGTCAATAACTTATTCCAGTGGTATAAGCTGACATTTACTTTTTTGCCTTTTTTAAACTCCTGGGTTTCAGCTGAAGTTCAGTTTCCAGGAACTCTCTCCCCATTTGGGGTCACTATGTACCACAGCCTCAAATTCCTTCTGAGTCCCTTGCCCATGTACACAGTCGTACAAGTCACCATCTGTTCGGGCTGGTTTAGTGGACAGTGCCCATGTGACAAAATTATATCCCTCTGGAAGAAGTTGGAATGAAGGAGAACAGATATTACCCACTCATGGATGGGATTTGCTATAGGAAACCAAGGAGGCCATGATCACAAGCTTTGCCAGCAGGCTCTGACTTTTGTGTTTTGGTCTCTTGTATCTGTCATGCTCCTTTCTAAAGAGTGCTGAAATATAGGAAATATAAAACCAAGTCCTTTGATACAGGAAGGCAACCCTGCTGTTTTTCACGTTGAGAAGTTTAAAGAGAGGTATAAGATCAGGATATCATAATAACCACTTAATCCTAGAGGGAGGAAAACAGAGTTACAGGTCGAATATAAATACCCTGACAGGCCAAAAAGGACAGAAGGAATAATATTGTGAATCAAGCTACACTGAGAATCTCTTCTGTCTAAAGAAACTAACGGGATTAATGGCAGTTTTTATTGTGTTTTTTTCCCCCCAAATGGTGCATTTATTTAAATGCCTGGATATTTTCTGTTTCTCCCAGTATCGTATATACTTTGCCCATGATGAGGAGCCCACTGTCCACTGTAACTTCAAAACTCAGGACTTTCTGTGGTTTTACCGTGACTCTTTTGTTACACATTTATCAGCTCCACAGACATGCTGCGAGGCTTCAGTGTGAACCGTAAGCGACTGTGCAGTGCAAAGAAGACCTCACCATGCAATTTAACAGATTCCAAAAAAAGGAACTAAAATCCTGAGAGAGGGCATTCATGACAGTAAAAATTATGGTTGGTGAAGCTTGGCTGAATTGGCTGAGGAATTCTTCATCTTTCTGAAAAGATTTGCCTCGTGTATTGGGCTTAAGTTCGGTCCTGAAGGGAACTATTTGAAATTGTGTTGCTCTTGCATCTGGCTGAGGACATACTACTCTAAATTAACCACATACGAATGCCATTTTTAGTCTTTCAACATTTGATTAAATCAAGATTCACATCATTTGAGGCACAACTCTTTATAGTTACAATGCAGTCAATAAGCATTGGAATGCTTTTTATGTTCTGTCCTGGGTAAGTCAATTTTATGGTTAGATAAAATGGTACTTATAATCAATTTTTATTTCAATGTTAATTTATTGAGAATCATGCTAACATGTGTTAGACTAGCTTTCTGCTTTAAAATTCATAGTGTACTGCATGTAATTTTATTACTTTTAAATACTTAAAGCATCTTGCTGTGCTTTCATGTTACCACTATGACTAATAATTATATATCCTAAGTGATGTTACAGAAGGTATAAACAAGTTGGATGACATATCAACATAAGAATATTTCTCGAAGAACTATAAACATCCATGATTTAAAACATCCGTGATTTAAGTTTGCAGTTCTGTTATATTCTTCTCTTATAAATATATATATAGAGAAAAAAAATGTAGCTTGAAGGAGGGATTGGAGTTCAGTAAGATTTTACAGCATGGCAAGCATGCATAAGAAGGACTTAATACATTATTCTTGGTTTCCCTTTTATTGCAGTTAGTGTTGACAGAGACTTATGTGCTTTCCCCTTAGAAATCAAGGTAGAGATTTGTTCAAGAATGCAGAAGATTTTGTTTCCTAAAATTATTTTATTCCATATGTATCTTCCTTCTGTTTTGCTTCTTCCATTTCTCTATCACCTTTCTCTCTTTTCTAACAGTCAACCAACATGCTCAAGTCTCCTGAATCCATTAACCTGATTTTGTCTCAGTCTACTTTCTATCTTTTTCTAGTTCTTTACTACCACCATTGAAACTAATTATTAATATTTGATAAGGGAGGGTAAGAAAGTCAAAATATTAAGTAAGAAGTCTAAATTTTGATGGAACAGGATTAAAGGTTTAAGCCTGGAGTGGAGAAAGAAGGCAGTGGAACAAGTGATGGAAAAATGGCTGGGGATGAGGTAAAAGAAAGAAACCAGATCATATCAGAGACAAGGTCTTCAGCTAAAAGCACAAAGAGACCTAGTATAGGGCTAGGTATGGACATGATATAGGATTGCAAACATAGATACTGCCAACTTTTACATGTTTTCAGGATGGGGCCTTAAAATAGTAGGCTCCCATTAAACAGTTATTTTTTTTATGCTAACATACTCTTACTTTGATCAGTGGTTCCAAAACATTTTCCAGTTCGATCACAGCCTATATTTTCCAGCCATGTATATGCACTATAGCCCTACTAAACAATTTTCTCCTTCATATTCCCATGATTTTATTCAAACTATCTCCAGTTTAGATACAGCATTGTCCCATAGAACTTTTTCTGTTGATGGAAATGTTCTATATCTGTACATTCCAATACAGTAGGCACTAGCCACAAGTGGCTATTGAAAAATTGAAATGTTAGTAGTGGGACTACATTAGTTTACTGGGGCTGCTATAACAAATACCACAGACTGGTTGACTTAAACAACAGGAATTTATTGACACAGTTTTAGAAGTGATATATAAAATCTAGTAGGCCCCATATGGAGGTGCCTGTGCTACGTCTTACATCGGCAAAACCAAAAATCTAAGCCAGTTTCTATTTCCTATAAATGTCCAGCTTGCCCAGAAAACCAAATTTAAATACAGCCAATCAGTTATCGTCAGCTAACTTCCTTGTTCCTATGCCAGCTAACCTCATTTCTAAGTAACCACCTGCTCTCCATTCTGAAAAGTTTTTCTTTTATCAGTTTTGATAATGAGGACTGAATCCAAAGGCGACTGCTGGTGGTTCTGGAGACAAGGAGAAAGGCAAAGGTGCCACAGAGCCCTTTGAGTTCTTTATTCTCCTCGCTGTCTCCAGGGGTCAAGGGTGAGTGCCTTTCGGATTCCAGCTCCACTTTCTTTGTGTTGGAGCTCTCCGGGATCCCTAGCTTTTAGTTCAAAGGTTAGTCAGCCAATCTTATTGATGAGAAGGCTCACATTGTGAGCCCAAGTTCCTAGGCTTTGGTACAGTCCACAGTTTCAGTTTTGCTACTACTGGTTTCCTTGCCCTATGCACAAGGTAAGAAGTGAAATGATAAAAAAATGGATCCTTAAATTCTAAAAAATTGGATTCTACACCCTTTGACACCCCGGCATATTACATGTTAAAAAATTATGGGGCCGGATGCTGTGCCTATCTAAGCAAATAGCAAAACCTCACCACATACAACTTAGAATTGCAATAGCCATTATGGGGAACATTCCAGCTGGACAAATTTATCCATCTCAGAAGTATGCTTGAGAAAAAGGGCTCCTGAATGAAGCCAAATAGGATGCCTATTTCAATTGGTACTCAGAGCTGACTAAGAAATTGTAAGACTCTAATAATAACTTATATAAACAAGTAAGTTTTGTTTTTCTATGTTTTCTGTGTTTCTGTGTTTTTCTGTTTAACTCAAAGCTGAAATTTTTAAAATTGAATCTATAAGCTCTCTGTATGTTTGATGTATGATATTCTCTTACTTTCAAATTGTATTTACTAAATTAACTTATAAAACTCCTTAAAAGGGCTCTATTCAAATTGGCTTAAAGATAAATAAGTATTTATATATAAATTAATCCTCTGGAAGTCCTAGAAATTAAGGAAACCAAACTTCTAATATTTCCAATGAAAAAAGTATTTGTAAAACTAAAACCAAATGTTAAAAAGAAAAATTCAAGTTCGTATACTTCAGATAAACCTTTGACAAATGGGGCTAGTTTAATATTTTTAGTTAAATTAAAACAGCTGTGCCTTCTGAATTATTAATATTAAGTAAAATATATTCCCAATTTTATTCTACTCTGATATGTTCTTCCTGAGTTTATACAGATTTACTGATAAAATAAGCTAGCATTATATCTATCGGGTCTTGAAGATGATAAAAAATGTAAATTTGTCTTTAACCAATTTGAAGTGTTATTTTGACAAACTTTATGTCAAGAATAATTGTGTTTTATAGGATGTATGTTTGAAGACAGTTTCAAAGACCTTTTTGGTAACTTAAGGCATGCAGGTATATAAGGTATGCAGGATGTGCTTTGTTAAAGAAAAAGAGAGTAGTCTTGCCTTAAAGTAAAATGACTGGTTGTCTCAGATTGAGAAGCAGGAATGTGTAGGACAAAACCTGAATGGATATAGAAAGTTATAAAAGATTTATGGAAAAGGAATTCTATTTGTCATAGCCAAGGTTGACTAAGATTTGATAGACTTATGAGACTTTTAAGAATTGTCTTATCAGATAGAATCCTCCTGCAAAACTAGAATTTGGTTTTCTTTCTGTTAAAATGACATTTTCTTGGATTATTGGTCTGCTTTTAGGAAGAGGTTATAGAAGGATTTTCTTAACCATCTGAGTAATCTGCCTAGAAGGCAAAGACTCTATGTCATATCAGAATAATATCCTTATTGTTATTTATATTGACATTCTTGTCCTTTATTGTTTTAGAAAACAAGTCTTTTCACTTTTAAAAGAACTGTCATTTTTTACTATGATATAACTCCTATTTACTCTTCCATTGTCACTTTGGTTAAGTAGAGAACTAAAAATTTTTTCGCAGTGGCCCATTTTCCTATTTAATAAAACGTTCAAACCTGAAACTTTTTGGCATTTTGCCTTCCCAAAATCAAATCCTAAATGATGCCTCATAGTCTCAAACTATCTTTGGGATTTTTCTAGAGGGTCCCTGGAATATTGCAAAGGATTTGTTCTTCCTTGCAAAAAAGAGAGGTGCCAGAAATAGTTTTATTTGGTGTGTTATATGTTGCATGGGCAGTGTTATCAAATTAAATAGGATTTTCCAACCTTCTTTTGGTTAAATTTGTGTGGGTAAAATGCCATTAATACAAACATTTCAGAAATTGTATGAAGTTCCTAGAGATTTGTTAATGTTCTCACTGTCTGTGAGATGTCCTAGTACTGATCTGCCTGCTATTAGACAACAGTAATATTATTGGTCATAATTTTAGTTATTCTTTAAAAATAGTGCATGTCACAGAAACAACTAAATTTCCTTCCCATCACAGTATTTTTGAAATGAACTTTCATCAGAACTTTAACTTTTGTAAAACAGTAATAAGTTAATCATTGTTGTTTTAAGTCTTTTGTCATCTACAGACAAATTTTATACAGATGCTTCCCTGATCGATGCTTGTAATCAAATGCAGGCCAGATACTTCGTCTTTAACACAAAAGGACTGTCTCAGAGACCCATGGAAAGGACTGTGCCAGGTACTCTGGGGCACAGGCTTCTACTGACATCACTTCAATAATTTTGAGACCATACCACTAGACTGAGTCAAGCTTCCAGAATTCTAATGAACAACCTGATGGATCATGAGATTGCTAACACAAGCTTGAGCAGAACAAAGAAAAGTTACCTAGGACTGAAGAAATTGATAAATGATTATAGCTTTGTTTGGATTATTGCTGTCGTTTTAATGTTCTACATTTTAGGTACAAGGAATCCCTTAATCTTTTCCATTAAGCTATCTATAATTCATAAATCATTCATCTTTTTCTCCCTACCTGGACCCTCCAGAATTCAGAAATTCTTATTGACTATATTTATTTTTATGTCAAAATAATCATTTGCATACGTTTAATCAGAATCTGTCCTCCTTGTTAACAGGATATTTTAAGAGATACTGGTTATTTGAACTAAGCCTTTGACTGACATGTCATGTTTGAGGGTGATGCTCATTTAATTAGATGTGACAAGACACTTTTAGGGAACTAAGGCTGACTTTATGGAGCCAGTCTTGTACCTGACTCCAGGCTTCCCAACCTTACAGCTCAGTAAAGAAAGTTATTTCCAGGACATGCAGATGTTGAGTTCTTGGTGTGGCTTCCTAGTCTTGATAGGCTTTTAAAAGTGCAATCCAAGGCTCCTTATGAAAACTACCAGCTAAGCAAACTTTAAAAAGGCCTATGTGGTAAATTGCCATTCTTGCTGCACCTATGTAAATAATCAGGCAAAATCTAATGAAACCAGCCTTATTTTATTATTAAGAATAATCTTTTGGGGGTTATCTTTGATCAAAAGGAGGGTGATTAGAGAGAAATTTGTTGCAATGGAAAACTATAGCACAATCCTGTGGGTCATCAGATTCTGCTCCTGTTCACTGAGCAATTTTGCATCTCCTTTGTAAACTGCAGATAACTGCATGATTTTGTTACCTACCTGTAAACTGGACTAGATCCTGTGGTCTTGCATATATTTCCTACCCTAAGTGCCAGTGAGAAAGCTAACTTAGTATCTTTTGTAAATCAAGCCTCAAACTGACAAAAGAGAGCCAATACCCTCAATCCTGTGACTTACCATAATACAGCATTCCTTTATTTCATATGCACCATCAAACTTTCCCTAGGAACACGTGACCTAGAGTAAGCTGTCAGAAATATGGCTAAGGTTAGGAAACAGAGCTTTAATACCACCCTAAATGTTCCAGGCCCTCCAAACTGAAGTTGACAGCCTGGCCTCAGTGTTCTTGCAAAACAGCCAGCCTCCAGATACCCTGACTGC
Source organism: Chaetophractus vellerosus (assembly GCA_004027955.1). Lineage (NCBI taxonomy): Eukaryota > Metazoa > Chordata > Mammalia > Cingulata > Chlamyphoridae > Chaetophractus > Chaetophractus vellerosus. The sequence continues at coordinate 931 of PVKH010017988.1, read as the reverse complement.
TCATGAACAATCTTGCATTTATGCTATTAAGTCTGACACGGTGATAAATAACCTGAATAATTTAATGGACCAAGTTAAGGTGACTCATGATATCAGTTAGTTTCAAACATTTCAATGGACAGAGGCATTTCCTTGTTGTCATGCAGATGCTATAGCAGCCACTGAAACCACTTTTAGAAAATGTTTTCCTTCTTGGGAAATGCCTTCAATTATTTCTAGACCAAGACACTCATTTATTGGACAGGTCATTAAAGTTCTAACTAAGATTCTACAAACCAGTTGACATTATCATCCTCAATCCTCTGAATAGGTGGAGATAACAAGTGGAATAGTAAAACTTAAAACTGTCTAAATTAACAGAGGAAACCGGGTTATCTTGGCCTATAGTTCTTCCATTGGCCTTTATGGCAATTTTAAGCACAGATTTTGGAAAACAAACTTTCTCTCTCTGAAGTTATTACTGTAAGACCTGTGTAATTTGGCCTCCATCTTAACATTGAACCCCTGCTTTCCTCAGCAGGACACAACTCAGTATTGTAAATCTCTAATGACTTATGCAAAAGGTTATCTCCAAAAGGCGTGGGATGCATTTCCAGATCCAAATCTACCTTAGACTCCTTGCACCCTAACTTCCGGTGATTAGGTATACTGAAAACCACATCAATGGAAAATATCCTTTGAACCCCTCTGGAAGGGACCTGTATTAGTTAGGGTTTCTAGGGAAACAGAATCAACGGGAGATATCTGTAAATAGTACGAGATTTTATGAGTCTTTCACATGGCCGTGGGGGTGCACAAGTCCAGGTTCCACAGGCAGGCTGCAAACTAGGGGCTCCACTGAAAGTCCAGTGAAAGGTCCTTGATGAGTTTGTGGGAGACGCTGGCTGTCCAAAGACCAGCTGAGAAATTCTTCCTGAATGCTGAAATCACT
>PVKH010017987.1:0-15263 GCA_004027955.1 Chaetophractus vellerosus | reverse complement strand
GGGTATTTATTTGGGGTAGAAGCTTACAGTTACCAGGCCACAAAGCATAAATTTCTTCCCATACCAAAGTCCATGTCTTGGAGCAAGATGGCTGCCGACATCTGCAAGGGCTCAGGCTTCCAGGTTCCTCTGTTCCCGGGGCTGCGTTTCTCTCCGGGCTTAGCTTCTGCTTCCACCACAAGTTCAGCTGTAGACCATGAGACTCTCTGCGTTGCGTCTCTCCACAAGGCCAGTTGTAGTCTATCCGGCGATCGGCTCACTCCAACATCAGAACTGCTTCTCAAATCTGCTTCTCCAAATCTCTTCTCTCAATCTGCTTCTCTCAATCTGCTTTTCTCAATCTGCTTGCTCTCCAATCTCTGCTGCTCTCTGCCTCTTGTCTAGCCTTTTACACTTGAGACCACGCCCACTGAGGGGTGGGGCTCAACGTCTCACTGAAGTGGCAGTTAACGCCCTACTCATAACTTAATCATGCCCAGATGAACAGATTAGTTTACAAACATAATCTAATCTATATTTTTGGAATTCATAATTAAATCAAACTCAAACCATTACAGAAACTTAGACTCAGAATGATAAAGAGACTTACCTAGGAATATACAACTAAGTCGGGGTTCATTAAATTAATGCACACACACAATAGAAAAGTATACTCTGGTTAAAGGAAGATTATTTGCCATAATTACTTAGCATTCATTTTGCAATATAATGGGAAACAAAAATAGTCTCAGAAAGAGTTATTTTCTGGAAGAGCATGTGCCTTTTGTCAGAAAGCAGTAGTTGAAAAAACTTAAGGAAAACTGTGAAGTATTTAAATTGATTCCATAACAAAAAAATAATCATCAAAAACCATTAAAAATATTTACACATGAGGTATCTTATTGGGTTCCTATCTTCTAAGACTTTACATTTTAAAAGATAGCAGCAACATCTAAATAAAAGAAAAAGAACCAAAATAAAAGTTCTATCTAAAGACCAACAAACAAATCTCCCAAACCACATGCTTTTGTACAATGAAGAAGATGCAAAGTAGAATTAACAATGTTGATGGTTATTGTAATATTTTTGCAGCAGTGATAAAAAAGATATATCAATTCTAAGAGACAACCATAGAGGGTAAAAGGGGGTGTAGCAGTTTGGCTGTTTGATGTAATTATAAATTCCAAAAATAGATATTGGATCATGCTTATAAACTGGTCTGCTAATCTAGACATGATTAAGTTATGATTAGGGCGTTAGCTAGGCCACATCAGTAGGGCATTAAGCCCCACCCGTTGGTGGGGCGAGAATCAAATATAAAAGGCATGGCAAAGAACAGTTTTGAGTTGCAGTTCTGATGTTGGAGTCTTGAGCTGGAGCCCTGGGAAGTAAGAGAGCTTGGTCATGAGGAAGGAGAGAAGACCCCAGGATTGACACAAGCCATTTTCCTGATAGTCTACAGCTGACATTGTGGAGGAAACAGAGGAGCTAAGCCTGGAAAGAAATGGAGCCCCGGGAAGAGAGGAACCCAGGAAGCCTGAACCCTGGCAAATGTTGGCAGCTATCCTGCTACAACACGTGGCAATGGACTTTGGTGAGGGAAGAAACTTACACTTTATGGCCTGGTAACTGTGGACTTCTACCCCAGATAAATACGCTTTATAAAGACCAACTGATTTCTGGTATTTTGCATCAGCACCCCTTGGCTGACTAATACAGGGGGATATGGGATTTTTCATTTTGAAGTACTGAAAACATTCTAAAATTGACTGAGATGGTGATAGCACAACTCTGTGATGAAAAATGAGAGTCAATGAGTGTGTACTTTAAATGGATTGTTCAAAACATGAGGCTGACCAACACAGGGACTCCAGTGGTGGAAGATGAACTGTGGTTAACAGGACAATTATGACAACATTCTCTCATGATCTATATAACAAATATATACTAATATAGGGTGTTATAATTGGGTGGGTTGGGGAAAAAATACACCAAATATAAGATATTGGCTGTAGTTAGTAGTAATATTTTGACAATGCTTGTATTAGTCAGCCAAAGGGGTGCCTTTGCAAATATACCAATAATTGGTTAGTCTTTATAAAAGGTATTTATTTGGGTAGAAGCTTACAGTTACCAGGCCACAAAGCATACGTTTCTTCCCTCACCAAAGTCCATTGCCATGTGTTGGAACAAGACAGCTGCCGACGTTTGCCAGGGTTCAGGCTTCTTCAGTACCTCTCTTCCTAGGGCTGAGTTTCTCTCCGGGCTTAGCTCCTCCACTTGCTCCACAAGGTCAGCTGTAGACTATCAGGCAAATGGCTCACATCTCGCATCTCTTCTCCTGGGCGTTCTCTCCAACATCAGAACTGCTTTTCAAAAACTGCTTCTCAAATCTGCTCCCTCTGTCTTTTGCCTTGGCTTTTATACTTGAGACCACACCCACCGAGGGGCAGGGCTCAATGCCCTACTGACGTGGCCCAGTCAACACCCTAATCATAACCCAATCATGCCCAGATGAACAGATCAATTTACAAGCATGATTCAATATTGATTTTTGGAATTCATAATTATATCAAACAGCTACAATGCTATTTCATAGTTTGTAACAAAAGTTTCACAATAATGCAAGGTGGTGGTGGTGGGGAGATGTTTGGGAGCCTTGTATGACGATATGTATGTTTGTTTTTTAAGTTCACAACTTTTACTATACACTTACTGTTTATGTATATTCATGTATGAATAAATATATCAATAAAATTTCATTTAAAAAACCCAACAATGTTGATGGTAAGAATTCAGGTGACTGATGTGTGCTAAAAATGAGAACTAATGTAAGCATATCAACTACTTACCTTTTGACTTTATCATAGTTCTCCTGACGGTAGTCACCTTGTTGAATTAATTGTTTTGTGTCTGCTAATTCTAAGGCCAACCGTTGACATCTAATTTGAAACTCAGAGCAGTTTCTTCGCTCTTTCTCATATTTCTATAAATCAAAAGAATAAAAAAACAATTATTTTTAAAAAAGATTTATTTAATTTAACCCCCCCCCCCGTTGTTTTTGCATTTGCTGTCTGTTCTCTGTGTTCTTCTGTGTCTGCCTGTCTTCTCTTTAGGTGGCACTGGGAACTGATCCTGGGACATTCAGAGTGGGAGAGATGCGCTCAATCTCTTGTGCCACCTTAGTTCCCTGGTCTGCTGCATCTCTTCTTGTTTCTCCTCTGTGTCTATTTTTGTTACATCATCTTGCTATGCCAGCACTCCAGGTGGGCCAACACTCTGCTCAGGTCAGCTTGCCTTTCACCAGGAGACCCTGGGAATCAAACCCTGGACTTCCTATATGGTAGACGGGAGCCCAATCGCTTGAGCCACATCCATTTCATAATAAAACATTTAAAACTACATATAGTTGACAAATTCTGTACAGAATTTTTCTGTTAAGCTGTGAAAATTCTTATAATTAAAAAAAAGCATCGATTTTTCTACCAACAACTTTTTCTCTTCCTAAAGAAAGGTAATCTTAAACTACAGAGTACTCTGTAAGTTCTCTGTAAGTCATTTGTTTAAAACCTGAACTTTGTTTCTCAAGAAAAAATATGACAAGTATACATTGGTTCCCAGAATAATATATAAAATGATTATAATTGTCTAATAAATTTTTCAACATTTACTGAGTTACTATTAGGTACAAAAGACATTGACTCAAACAGTACCTTCATTTGAGGACCTCACAATTTAGAGATGAAGAGCCACATGAATATCAGACATTTGCAATGAAAAATATTTACCACAGGGATTAATCATACAGTTTCAACTGTGGTCTTCAGCAAGAAAAGAAAAAAAAAAAAGAATTTTGTGGCATTCAGAACACATCTCGACAGTGGTCTCCCTTCTACTGACCAAACCAGTTAACACCTAAGAAAGGGATTACTAAAATATGAGGAGTGGTGAAAGTGGAAACTCACAGGGTTGATTTACAAACTGGCCCAGCTTACTAGCCTACTTTTTCACTGGTGTTCAGGTTCATATTTCACCCTCCAACTCTAATGCTTATCTGAAGTTCTCTTAATCTATCATATCATGCTTCCTCTTAACTCAAGGTTTTTTGGACATGCTGTTTCCACTGCCTGGATACCTGCATATAATCTGAGTATCTGCCTCCTTCAGAACACTGATCTCACTGGTACTATTGATTTAAATTTCTATATACCTCACCAGAATGTAAACATATTTAGGGCAGGGACTTAATTTTGTTCATGGATTGCAATCATTTTACAAAGTACCTAGCATACAGTAAGAATGAAATAAGTGCTTTTGAACAAGTAGAAATAAATGAATATGGAAACAGCAGAGGGAGGGAGGGGAAGCAGGACACAAAATTGTGTTCCTACTTTTCTTCTTTTGAATTCCCCCCATCTTGCAACTAACTATCCACTCCTCCTCAGAACCTGGCATGTTAAATACATTCTGTATCAAATCAAGTAAGCAGCTGACCAGCTAAGTATGGTCACATCCATTCTACAAATATTGAATGAATTATTTCTAATTTTGGTCCTGGGCTAGGCACCATAGATTAAAAAATGAGTAAGGCACAGTTTTTAGCTTCTTTAAACTATTAAACATAACTTTGAAATGTTTCCTCCCAAATTTCTATTGAGAAATGTAATTATGGTAAAACTGCATTCAGCATGCTTTGCTATAGTACAGTGTTACATTCATCTTCTACATTGAGGATCGCTATTAGAATGGAATGTTGCTACTGGATTTATTACAGGATTATAGCTCAGCCCTGGCAACCTCTAATCTACTGTCTCTATGAATTTGCCTATTCTAGATAGTTCATATAAGTGGAATCATACAAAATTTGTCCTTTTGTTTCAAGGTCCATCCATGTTGTAACACATATCATAACTTCATTCCTTTTTACAGCAAATAGTCCATTTGTTGTATTTTATCAATTTTAAATTAAATTCATGAATATTATCAAGTATTTGCAAATAAAGCATCTCGTCTGAAACAATAAAATTCCATACAACATGATTGTAGAATATTCGCAAAGTTTTTGAGAAAGACAGTATGAAGGTGACTTTTGTCTCTTGATCAGGGTAGTGGTTAAAGGGATATGTGCACTTTGAAAGAATTTACCAAGCTGTATAATTATATATATAGTAGTAAATAGCTTATTTTATTAAAGGATATAGGAACTTTTAAAAAAAAATGTAGCATTGCTAATTTGAATCTCTATTTCTTAATATTTCTTTCTTAAAGTCTTAATTTCACAGATTATTTACTGCAAGTAAGGAATGGAGAAATAGAAATGATAAAATCATGAAAGAAGATATGTACATAAATGTATTATCTATTTTTTTAATTAATTTTTTAAATTAGGGAAGTTGTAAGGTTTAAAGAAAAATCATGGATAATATATAGAGTTCCCATATACCACCCTAATATTACATCTTGCAGTAATGTGTTATACATTTGTTACAATTCATGAAAGAACATTTAAATAATTGTACTTATTGACTGTAGTCCATTGTTTACAATATGGTTCACTATTGTGTGCTTAAGATTCCTGTTGGTTGTTTTTAAAATTTATATTCTAGTAACACATATAACCTAAATTTTAACCACATCTACATATAATTCATTGTTGTTAATCACATTCGCCATGTGGTGCTACCATCCACACCATCCATTACCAAAACTTTCCAATCAACCTGTATTAGTCTGCCACAGGGGTGCCTTTAGAAATATACCAAAAATTGGTCGTATTCATAAAGGGTATTTATTTGGGGTAGAAGCTTACAGTTACCAGGCCACAAAGCACAAATTTCTTCCCTCACCAAAGTCCACTTGTTGAAGCAAGACAGCTGCTGACGTCTCCAGTGTTCAGGCTTCTGGGTTCCTCTGTTCCCATGGCTGTGTTTCTCTCCGGGCTTAGCTTCTGTTTCCTCCACAAGTTCAGCTGTAGACCATGAGGCTCTCTATGCTTTGCGTCTCTCCACAATGCCAGCTGTAGACTATCGGGCAAATGGCTCACTTGTCTTCTCCTGGAGCGCTCCTCTCCAACATCAGAACTGCTTCTCAAATCTGCTTCTCAAATCTGCTTCTCTGGGGGGCCGGCTGTAGCTCAAGTGGTAGAGCGCCGGTTTACCACGTGGGAGGCCCCGGGTTCAGTTCCCGGGGCCTCCTTGAGAGGGTAGACCGCCTTGAGAAGGCAAGCCGCCATGGCAGGACAAAGCCGCCACAGGTAGGGCAAGCCGCAGCGGGCAGGCAAGGCCGTGGCGCGATGAGCTGATTCGGCAGGTCGCCACAACAGGGGGGAGATAAGCAGACACAGAAGAACGCAAAAATCAACACAGCAAGAACAAGCAGAAAGGGGAGATATATAATAAAAAAAAAAACAGAAACAAAAACAAATCTGCTTCTCTAATCTCTGTCTTTTGTCTAGCCTTTTATACTTGAGACCACACCCACCGAGGAGTGGCGCTCAATGTCCCACTGACCTGGCAGTTAAAGTCCCACGCCCCAATCACACCCAGATGAGGAGATCAATCTACAAGCATGACTCAATTTATATTTTTGGAATTCATAATTACATAATACTATCAAACCATTACATTCCACCCTCTGAATTCCAAAAATATATTACAATATTCAACAAAAAATTTTAACTGCTTCCAATACACAAAAGGAAAGACAAAGAATACACATTTAAATTATTATAAGGAGAAATTGAGATGTTAAACATGAGTCATGGATCCTCTACAGTTCAGCAAAACTGCAGGGCATCTTCCATTCCATTTCAAAGTCTGAGAGTCATTCTTAAGATGATGATTTCTTCTCCTTGGGGCCACATAGGAACCCACCCTTTCCACAGGCTTGCCCAACAGCCATTTTCTTGGTTCCACCCTCATCAAGCATCTGGGTGTTGACCAAGCTCCAGACCTCACCCTCCAAGAGGGCTGGGGTGATTGCCCCACCTTACCCAATCTTTGGGATAGAGCCTTAGCACCCCTAGTACAGTGAGGTGAAGACAACATTCCCCCTAACCTGTGGCATATAGGCTCAACTATCTCAGAGCAACGAGTTGACCACCTGGCCTTCTCTAACCTTTGGCACACAGGCTCAAACTTCTCAGAGCAATGAGTTGACCACCTGGCCTTCCCTAATCCATGGGGGACAGGAGCACCCCTCTCAGAACTATGGGGTGCTGACCTTAACCGCCCTAATCTTTGAGGAATATGCTCCACCCTCCCTGTACCCTGGAGCAGCAATACTCTTCCCGAACATTGGGTGGGAACATCCACCCTCTTCAACCTCCCAGGCAAACTCACCCTCTCTGGACACATGGGTGGGGCTACTCTCTTGGCCCAAGGCGATGTCTCAATTCCAGATCTCAGCTTCCATGCTTTTCTCCTTAAGACTGTTTCTCCTTCCATGTCTCCTTTCCATTTTCTTTTTAGTCCAAGTGAAGAGTGGTTTTGTTCATACAGGTCTCTCAAAAACTTTGTTGGTTTAGCATGCAGGAAGCAGGGGTCTAAGCCATCAGACAGTAAGACTTTGCACAAGTCCTTCCTAGATAACTGCATCTTCAATTCTGATTTACAATTTCCAGCTTTAGCTAAATCTTCAAATGGGGCACTTTGATTTGGAAACTTGATTTCCAGAAAGTTGGAAGTTCCGGAATCAGTTTCTGTTTTCTTTGTGCCCAAAAGTTCAGTCCTTAGTGTATTTCTTTCATCTAGCATTTTGCTATAAGCTACAAGGAAAAGCCAAGCCACATTCTCTGGGTTTACTTTGGAAAGTACCTCAGCTAAATGCTCAGGTTCACCATTTTTAAATTCTATCTTCCCTGTAACACCAGGAGTTAATCTTGCTAAGTTCTCTGCAACTTTAAAATACAGATCACCTTACCTCCAGTTTCCAATAATAGTTTCATCATTAACTTCTAAGGCATCATAGAATGTCTCCTTAGCATCCATCTCACAATTGTTTCCTTCTAAGGCCTTATCAAAAAGAACTTTAGGCTCCATATTGCTATCAACAGTCTCTGCAAAGCAATCTAGGGCTTTTCCATCAAGCATTTCATAATTCCTCCAAAAAATACCCCTTACCCATTTATAAAAACATTCCAACATTTTGGTAATTGCAAAAAGCACTTCCCCACTCCTCAGTACCAATTCTGTATTAGTCAGCCACAGGGTGTGCCTTTTGAAATATACACCAAAGTCCACTTGTTGGAGCAAGACAGCTCCTGACGTCTCCAGTGTTCAGGCTTCTGGGTTTCTCTGTTCCCAGGGCTATGTTTCTCTCCGGGCTTAGCTTCTGTTTCCTCCACAAGTTCAGCTGTAGACCATGAGGTTCTCTACACTTTCGCGTCTCTCCACAAGGCCAGCTGTAGACTATGGGGCGAATGGCTCACTTGTCTTCTCCTGGAGAGCTCCTCTCCAACATCAGAACTGCTTCTCAAATCTGCTTCTTTAATCTCTTTTGTCTAGCCTTTTTTACTTGAGACCACACCCACCGAGGGGTGGGGCTCAACGACCCACTGATGTGGCAGTTAATGCCCCAATCACACCCAGATTAGGAGATCACTCTACAAGCATGATTCAATTTATATTTTTGGAATTCATAATTACATAATACTGTCAAACCAATACACAACCCAAACAGAAACTGTACAATTTAAGCCATAACTCCTCATTCCCTACCCTCACGCGACCCTTGGTTCCCTGACTCCTTTTTTTTTTTTTTTCCTAATTTTTAATTTTTTTTTTAGGATACATCAATTACATAAATGTTACAGAGAAATCCTGATTCCTTCTTGACCCCAATATTTAAAGGGCAGCCCCTGTCCCTCCCACACCCTCTGTCTCCCTCATTGCTTGATTTTTCCAGAGCTCTAATCACCATTTAATAAACCTCTGTTTGACTTTTTTAAAAAAACAAGTCAATTTTATTGATACATATTACTGAAGCATAAATCCATCCAAAGTGTATAATCAATGGTATCTGGTATAATCACACAGTTGTGCATCCATCACTTCAATCGTTACTGGAGCACTTTCATTATTCCAATAATAATAATAAACAAAAAACAAACAAAAAAACCTCATCATCATCTCTTAATCTCTCTATACTTCCCCTGCCATACATAGCTGGTATTCTGTTTTCATCTCTCTAGTTTATTTGAATTTATGTTTTGTATTAATATATATATGCAATATTACCCATTTTCAAATTTCACATGAGGTTTCACTACAACTATATTTTTTATTATGATTTCTTTATGTATGTTACAATTAATCATTAAAGAAATAAAAACAAGAGGCTTCACCAGGAAAAACATAATTGAAGAGAGGTTCTTCAAGGATGCTTATATTGAGGAGTAGAAAGAGAGGCATGTGAGAGTCACATTAAAGGGGAAAAGGAACAGGATGGAAGAGGGTGGTGGTGAAGACAACCTTTTATTTTATATACTTATCTGCTGTCAGTTTTTCTGCAATAAGCATGTATTGTTATTTTTAATTTCAAGATGTTATATTTAAAAACCAAAAGAGATTATTTATTTTTGTATCCATGGTGATTTAGCCTGGTGTCTCGGAATACTCAAAGGAACAATGCCTGAATAGATATATGACTTAAATTTCCTCGAACATAATACATTTCCAAGAACGAAATATAAAACATTTTTTTCTGAGAAAAGTTTAATTTTATAAAGCTGATTTTGCTTTAAAATGAACTATATAACATAAAAATCTGAAAATGTTATACTATATAGTGTTTTGGCTAAGTTATAAACCATTAGACTTTACATTTTTATAATGAGATTTCTTTTCTTCTATATCTCGTTTCCAAATAACAGCAACTAAGCATTCTGGATTTACAGAATTTTGAGATGAAAGATACCCTGGGAGATAATCTACTACAATCTTCTCTTTTCAAAGATAAGAACATTAAAGCCTAGAGGGGTTAAGTGATATGTACAGGATTCCAGAGCCAACAGAGATAGAGCTAGAATCTAGGTTCTTGAATTTATATATAGTTCATTCTTTCCTTAATTTCAAATTCCTATTCTTTAAAGAATCTATTCTGTAGAAACTCTAAAACCATTGATTGGAAGTTAATATTATTTATTGCTCAAATCCAAGGTGTTAAAAAAACTTTAAATGAAAATTCTGTGGGTTCAAATACGACAAAGTTAATTTAAAACAATCACTACAATTATTTAATATACATATTAAAATATCATCTGACAAAATACTGAATCCAAATGTTTTCCACAAAATTTAAAGTGTTCAAAGATGCAATTACATAGGCACATTTTAAACAGTCAGCAGTTGTTTTATAAACAAAAAGGTAATTACTTTGGATATAAAGAATTTCTAAGCATCATTTAGATTTCTTATCTCTCACATTTTGTTAAATGGCAACCTATGTGTTAAGAAATCTTTAATAAATGAAGTGATCTCCTGACTGTGGAGAGATAGGGCAGGTAAGGAAATTGGAATAAGAAGTGACATTTACCTTAAAGTCAATGGGTCAAATCAGAAGCAGTTTACAAGGGATAGCAGTTCAGTAAACGATAAGAATTGTCTCAGTATGCTATTCTGGTAAATTGAGAATTCATTCCTTAGAATTCCCAAAATTTTACACACTCAATAATCTATCCAAGCAACTAAATACCAAAAGAACAAGAAACCTAATTAATCTTTGACTGTTATAAACTGTCTTTTTAAATAACAATAGAAGTCTGTTTTGTTGCCAGGAGCTATTTTGTTGTTTTCCTTGATTAAGATCTTCAAGAAATACATTAAAAAAGAAAAGTTTTGACTTCTTTTAAAGCCTTAAAAAAAAAAAAAGTAAAAAGTTTTAAAAATTTGCTGTGGATTAAAAAGAAAAAAGGGGAGTGGATGTAGCTCAAGTGATTGAGTGCCTGCTTCCCATGTATGAGGTCCTGGGTTCATTCCCCAGTACCTCCTAAAAAAAAAAAAATTAAATACTTTATATAACATGCTAATTTTTCAATTATATATATATTTCAATAAATAAATGCTACAGATCAAGAGAATGAAGTGGTCACGGTATATCTGAATTTAAGCCAAGGTATTTCATAAGGTCTCTCATGAGTTGTTTTCTATGGCATAACGTGATGTATACCACCTTGGCCACTGGGTTCAAAATTTCACCTCAAGACCTAATAAACCCCTCAAAACTTGCCCCTGAAATTAAAATTAAAAGTGTTACTGAGCAGATGTAGCTCAGGGGTTGAGCGCCTGCTTCGCCTATACGAGGTCTCCAGTTCAATCCCCGGTACCTCCTTAAAAAAAAAAAAACTGTTACTGGATTTATTTAGGGTTATAAACACTTAAATAAGTGAAAAGGAAAAAAGTCATTACTTGCATATTTATCTGTAAGTCATTTACATTATTTGTAAAAATTCAAGCGGATGTGGCACAACCCCTTGAGCGCCTGCCTACCACATAGGAGGTCCTGGGTCCCAGGGCCTCCTAAAAGGGTAGACGCCACCTCCCGCCACAATGACCTTAGACTCCACCCCTGGGGCAACAAGCAGATGCCACAAGCCAGGAGATGCCACAGGACATGGGGTGCGCATGTGGCTCAGGCTGTTGTGCACTCACCTCTCATTTGGGAGGTCCCGGGTTCGGTTCCCGGTGCCTCCTGGAGAAGGTGCGCAAACAATAAGCAGACAAACCAGAGAACCATCTGAGGGAGGGGAGGATAAATAAAGAAAAATAGAGTAAATTTAAAAAAAAAAGTCTTAAAAAAATTAAATAGGCAGTTATAATCTTGGATATATTAAATATATTAAAATATATTGATTTTATTTTGAAGGTAAGGAATGGCATTAATAATATATGAAAAAAAAACATGAAATGTAACTAAGAATTCAAAGTTTGTTTTTTTTCCCTCAATTGATTTGTTTTCATGGTCCTGAACCAACCACATTAGAACCCTAGTTTTGTTTTGTTTTTTAATAAAAATTGAGATTCCTAGTTCCAACTCTGACCAAAATCAGAACCTAGGAAATTTAGATTCTGTCCATGAATCTAAATTTTAAGCAGTGCTTATTCACTTGAAATATAATGTGAAGAGGCAAACTTATTACTGTTTACTAATGAATTTGTTAAACACTCTAGGATAATTATAACTGATGTGTTTCACCATAAAACTGTATCTTATTACAGAATTTTAAGCTCATTTGTTGGAAACTTCAGAAAACCAACAGTTAATACTCCCTGAATTATAGAAACCTGAGAAACAAATATATATTATAAATATAATACATTATTTTCACACAAGTCAGAGTGACCAAATCACTGACATATGAATACTTAGGAAGAGACGAAGGTTAGCTTGTAGATTTTTTCTCAACAAATGTGTGTTTTTAAACAAGGACATTATCTTGAACCAAAGTTCTATTAAGAGAAAAATATTTTACCATTTCTGCATGAAACTTAATAGTTTTGTTAAATGCAGATTCATTAATGCCTTACATTATATTAACATTTCTTTCTTTTGAAATGAAAGAAGCATGCTGAAATAATTCTACCATAGCAAAACAGCTGCACATGGCTTAGCTGCAAGTGATGGATCAAAATTCTGAACTGCTATAAAGAGAATTCATAAACAGCAAATAAAAGTATCTACAGCACTTATAAAAAACATTAAGTATCATACACAAGCTCACATGCATAAGACAGCTAAAAATATGCTATATTTAGAGTCTAGATTAAAATAAAATATGAGCCCTAATTTCCAGTATTAGCATCTAGACATCATTTTCAAATGACTAAAGATCTGGGAAAAAATTAACAAAGAAAATCCCAGAAATCTACTATATTGGACATCAGGAAGAATGACTTTTTTTTAAGATTTCTTTTTCAAAGGTCAAGAATCACATTTTATCACATTTTTAAAACAGTACTCACCTCATATTTACCATGAACTAGCAGATTATATGAACAAAAGTAGAGTTAAAATAACTGTAGAATGTGTGGCTTTAACATTTCTGAACATTTTTGATAGGCATAATTCTGAAATCAATGTAATAATCGAGAAATCTTTGATCTAAAAAAATACATATTATGCCAAAGTTTGGTTTTATTCATTCTTTCTCCCAGTTATAGATCTCCTGAATTTTACTAGGAAAAATAGTACTTTATTGGTTGTGGGAAGTCAAACCAAAATAAGGACTATAAATGAATATAAGGTAATTTAATGTAATGCTTTGGCCTCTAGATCAAAACTGAAAATATTTTCTGAGTATCACAAAACTTGTTAAAAAATAGATGGGCATATGCTGCCACCATGTGGTTAAAGAAAGTAAGGCCATTGTGGATAAGACAAATTCAAGTGTGAACTAATTTGTAAACAGGATATTTGAAGATGTCATTACTTAAGGTGAGGCTCACCAATAAACCAGTATGACTGGTGTCCTTACAAGGAGAGAAAGTTTGCCACAGGGAATGACAGACACAGAGAGAAAGACGGCCATGTGATGGAGGCAGAGACTGAATTGCAACAAGCCAACAGATATCATGGAATGCAGGCCACCACCAGAACCTTACAGTCTTCAGAGACATGGCCCTACAGACACCTGGATTCAGACTTCTAACTTCCGGAACTGCGAGATAATATATTTCTGTTGTTTAAGCTACCTTATATGTGGTACTTTGTTACAGAAGCTCTGGCAAACTAAAACAATGCCCATCTGATACCTCCTAATCTTTTATATGTCCTCATTTAGTAAACTCCATAGTAACCTCAGGCCCCCAACTACCAGATTTTGGTTTCTATACTCTAAACTTCACAGTTTTATAAGCAATTCAATAATTCTTAATTGGTAAAAAGTATAAACAAACAAAATTATAAACAGTATTTCAAAAACGGCATATTTTGTTCAAAGGTAGGGTAATATTTTAAATTTTGTCTCTAATATTTTTCTTAAATATATCTAACATACCACCCATGTTGACACAAAGCAAAGCAGGTTGAGAAAGATAGTCTCCAATGAAGATAAAATCTATGCAGTAGATAAAAATCTAATGCATAGACTGCATTTTTTAAAAATAGAGAAGTAGTGAACCTACAAAACAATCATGCACATGTGTGAAATTCCCATACAACACCTCTCCAACAACGTAACACACCATTATGGAACATTTGTTATAGATTATGAGATAACATCATCAGACTATTAACACTAACTATGGTCCATAGTGTACATGTGGATATTTTTCCATACCCTCTATTATTAACACAGTACATCTCTGGCACTGACACAAGCCTATTACAGTATTGCTGTAAACTATGGCCCATAGGTTACATTAATTGCATTTTTCCCATGCTTCTCCACATTCCCACCACCCCGCAATAGTACATCCATTCTATTCACAGAACGACATTCTTGCATTTGTACTATTAACCACAATTCTCATCCACCTCTGAGTTCACTATGTTATTCAGTCCCTAGGTTATTCCCTGGTTTTCTTTCAACTGACATTTACATTCTTAGACTACTCTCTTCAGCCACAATCCTATTTATAAACCAGATGTATTAGTTCTATTAACTAAGTGTGACCATCAACTCTATCCATTTCCATCCTTGTACAGTCAAGTGAATGTATGTTCTATATACATTATGCATCAGTACTCCTTTTCTTGGCCCTCCCTTATCCCCTAATAACCTATACTCTAGGTTTTAATTCCATCTGTTTATTCTTCCTATTTAGTTCATATTAGTGAGACCATCCAATATTTGTCCTTTTGTGTCTGGTTTATTTCACTTAGCATGTCTTCAAGGTTCATCCATTTATCATATGTGTCCCAATTTCATTTCTTTTTACAGCAGCATAGTATTCCACGTATGTTTATACCACATTTTGTTTATCCATTCAACGGTTGATGGACACTTGGGTTGTTCCCATCTTATGGCAATTGTGAATAATGCGGCTATGAACATCAGTGTGCAAGTGTCTGTTCGCATCAGTTTTCAGTTCTTCTGGATATATTCCTAGTAGGGGAATTGCCGGATCATACAGCATTTCTACATTTAGATTCCTGAGGAACTGCCAAACTGTCTTCCACAGAAGCTGTGTTATTTTATAATCCCACCAACAGTGAAGGACTTTTCCTATTTCTCCACATCCTCTCCAGCACCTATTGTTTTCTGTTTTTTTTAAAAAATAATCGCCATTCTAGGTGGTGTGAGATATCTCATTGTTTTGATTTGCATTTCCCTGGTAGCTAATAAT
>PVKH010017986.1:0-15524 GCA_004027955.1 Chaetophractus vellerosus | reverse complement strand
CATATTCATCATAGTAATGTTTCCCAGAAAGGGGGGGGGGGGAAGGTGGCATTTTTAAAAAATGCCCTGGGCAAGGAGAAAAGCTAATGAAAATATCATTGCTTCCAATACTTCTAGTCAAACTCTTGGAAAATCTAGTTCTTTTTCTCTAGATGATTGCCTTTTAACAACACATTTAACCTCTCTGAAGTTGTTTTCTTACTTAAAAGTGGAGGACGACTCCAGAATATACATGGAATGGTGTCTCACAGTTCATTTAGGGCAAAGAGAAAGGCTTTCCATAGACTTATCTCTAGCACCCATATGACATGTAGCACATAGCAAGTTCTGAGAAAATGTTCTTTCCTGATTTCTTCCTTCCTCATCCTCACTGACCAGTTGCCTTTAGGAGCCAATATTGGGTATCAACTGAAAGAATATGCACTCATGCAATTTTAAAATTCCATCCCTAAATTGCTTTTCTCCCCTGATTCTCTCAATTGTATTACTCACCTAGAGAAAGGCTTATTCTCATGGCTATTATATCCCCTGTCATGTGTTCTTAGTAATTCCAGCTGTTTTTCCTCATTTCCTATTTGGCTTCCACTTTCTCCATTGGAACTGAAAGAATTTTCAATTCACTGGCCATAGCAATTCTTGTTATTAGCTCCAGTCTGTGGACAGTTTCCCACCAAATCTGTCTTTAGAGAACCCTCGGCTACCTTACCTGGGTTTGGTCCAAGTAGCTCCCATTAGTCTCAGCCAGAAAGCTAGTTGAGAATGAGGAATAAAGCAAAAAAGCATGGGCTTTTTGGCTTTTCCACGCCTGACTCCAGTGATGGTCCAATCAAAATTCTTTCTAGGCACATATTTGGAAATGTTATGAGTTAATTTCTCCCAAGGTATCAATATGTATATGCTTAGAGTTCATCAATATTAAACCCATCATAACATATTTATTTTGTAATACTGAAACTCACATTGGAGGAGTTATAGTGAGTGAAAGGTTTTCTGTATCTTTCCAAGATGCTGTTCAAAAACACCTGAACACATGAATTCCCTTGTCTACTTTAGTTGAATCCGAGCCACTTTATTTTGATTCATTAATTTATTTCTTTCAATTGTTCATTTATTTACTCATCAAATCACATGATCTTGAGATGGTACAAAGGAGTGAGTGGTCATTTCTTACAGAAGACTCAAAGGAAGATATCCTAAGTTAGATGATTTGATCTGTGTTCTGAAACCTTAATGGTTAGATAATTGAGAAATAGTTCTGGGGGCGTCGGTTGCAACACCATCATGTAATAAGACACATTACAGAGCTTAGGCTTGATCTTCCAAGTCATAGAAAGCTATTGGAAATTTTTAAACAGGAGAGAAGAAATTTAGAATAGTCTTTTTTGTCAACTTGGTTAGGCTAGGGTAACCAGTAATTTAATCAAACACTAATCTAGATGTTTCTGTGAGGGTATTTTGCAGAACTGCTAACATCTATAATCAGTTTGCTTTAAGTAAAGGGGATTACCCTGGATAATATGGGTAGCCCTCATCCAGGCAGTTGAAGGCCTTTAGGGCAAAACCTGAGGTTTCCCAGAAAAAACTCTGCCTCAAGACTGCAGCATAAAATACTGCCTGAATTTCCAGCTTGCCAGCCTGATCTTCAAAATCCATGCTCAAGATATTATCAATTCCTGTCTGAATTTTCAGGTTGCTGGACTGCCCTACAAATTTCAGACTTGCAAGCTATGACAGTCATGTAAAGCATATTCCTTAAAACAAATCCTTAACACACACACACACACACACACATTGGTTCTATTTCTCCGGAGAACACTGACTGACACAGTCACTCTGACAACCAGTGTGAGATACAGCTGGTGTGAAAGATTGTACAGCCAGCATAAAACATTGAAGACATGGTTACAATAGTTCAGGTTAGTGATGATGGGAAACGACAATAAGAATGAAGATAAGGTGATGTATTTTTAAGGAATTTAAGGGCTATAATTGTTAGATTATGTTGACTTACATATATATATATAAGGGATGAAGCAAGGAAAAATAGAGTATGGATCCATATTTCTGGTGGACATGTGATTCTTAATTATAAGCATGAGTCAGAATGTCATATTAAACTGCATAAGTACTCTGACAATATTCCCCAATAAGCAAAGGGCCCTTTTTTTCTGAACTATAACCCTAATTCTTGTTATTCACTCCTAAGTGTCCTGCTTTGGTTAGAAATGGTCTTTCTAAAATAAAAGGGAAAAAACCCCTTTCTGACCAGGTTAATTCCATATGTAAATCACTTCCTTGACATCTCATTGCTCTCAGAATTAAGTTCAAGCGTCTTAACATGTATTAAGTGGGTTTGCATGATCTGGTCTCTGCCTGCCTTCCCAGAGTTCTTATCCCCTCTCCCCTCACTACCAAGTTCAGTTCCCTGTACACTCTTATCCAACCAGAATGAACTTCTTATTGTTCTCCAGTAAATTATGTACTCCAACACCACTATTCCTTTGCAAATACTGATTCCTTTATCTGGAATCATCTTTCACATGGACCTCCCCCTATTACTGCCTGCAGAATCCCTCTCTTTGCTTAAAAGAACAATTGAACTGTCATGTCTTTTGTGCGTCCTCCCAGTCCTTCCTACCCTTTCAGTGCAGAGTTTACCTCATATCTCCTCTACAAAGGCATTTTGTACCACTCACCATCTTCTTTGTTAACAAACATTCGTTAAGCCAAACTCCATGTCGGTGTCTGTAAACTCATTGATAAACAACACAGACATGGCTGTTACCATCCTATAACTTAATCCCTAGCAGAAAATACAAATATTAAATAATTACAGATTGTGTTGGTTATTAAGGAAAGTACTGAAATAATTTGTACTTTGAGAGTATAGCCTTCAAGTTTAAGAAAGTCTAGAAATTGTGCTGCATTTTAATACAATGTAATATGCATATAATTATATATGTAATATATAATGTATAGTTGAATATAATATAACATATAATTATTTTATTCATGGAGAAGGGTGCTAAGGTGAAACTTCTTAATATGGCATGGATTAATTGGAGACTAAAGGAAATACTAGAACTCAGGGACTATATCTCCTTCCAGGCTATGACTGAGACCCACAGTGTGGGGAGCCGAGTAGCTGAGGTTTTTTTCTGGGCTGACTGGGTCTGGTTCTAGGAAACAGGATTTTACTCCAAATCTAGCCTGATTGTGATCCTGATGATGTTGTAAAACTTTGTCCGTAAGTATGAACTAAATATCTGAGCTCCACCTGCAGGGTTGACTCTGCAGAGCATTCATATGTAGTAATCCAGCAGAGACAAGGTCATGGGAAATAATTCAAGTGCTTCCAGAAGGGACCATGTGTGTATCATCCATCTCTGGTTGAGACTAGTATAAAAGGAGCTGCCATGAGGATGTTTTGTTTTGTTTTGTGTGTAGTTGTTTAAATGAATGATTAAATGAATTAATGAATGAGAAAACAAATGCATGAAACAGAATCAAAGAGTGTGAAAAATGTGAAAGATGATATAAGTAAGTGAATTCATAAATGCATGATGAAGTGATGAGGGAGTTATGAATAGTGACTGATAAAAATATGAATAAATTGATACGTGGATATAAAAATGAATAAATGAACATATATAAGGCACTTTTGTTAAAAGCAGTACTTCCAGAAGAAAGAGCTACAAATCCTGCATATTGTAGGCATTAGTTTTCCAAGAAAGGCTTAGACTTTTCAGTTCCTATCAAAGTCATGAATTCTGAAATGTATTCCCACCTCAAGAAAAGTTTAGTTCTGTGAATGTCTGAGATTTGCCTGCTCTATAGCTCTTGAGGCTGAGATTTGGAAGCTTCAACATCTAGCCGCAGCTTGTCTGATGGACCTCTTTCTACCTACCATTCTGAAATGCAAAAGATGACAGGAATTGAGCTCTGAGTGCCACCAGAAGGGTCCAGGTGGGCTGTCTCTTGTGAGGTATGAGACTGGCACAGTTACCTCACAAATGTATCAAGGTTTGGCCCTTGGTTTCAAAGCCAAGAAAACTATTTTCGTCAATATGAAGAGTTATATATTACAAAGGATGGATGCACATTATCTTTTTTCCCTCAAACTCTTCTGGACATTCATATATAAACTAATCACCTCAGTATTGATTTATATTGAAAAATAGAACTGCCAGGTGACGACAATATTTTCTTCTTTTTTTTTTAGATTTATTTTATTTATTTGTCTCTCCCCACCCCATTGTTGTTTGCACTTGCTGTGTCTGTTCCTTTTCTTTGTTTCTTCAGGAGGCACCAGGAACTGAACCCAAGACGTCCGATGTGGGAAGGAGGCGACTAATTGCTTGAGCCACGTCAGTTCCCCGCTTTGTTGCATTTCTCGTTCTGTTTTTCCTCTTGTGTCTCTTGTTGCCTCATCTTGTCGCGCCAGCTCGCCATCCTGCTTGTCTTCTTTAGAAGGCACTGGGAACCTCTCCTCCCTGCTTTGTTGTGTCTCTCACCATGTTTTTTCTTCTTGCGTCTCTTGTTGCATCATATTGTTGTGTCAGCCTGCCGCACCTGCCCATCACGCCAACTTGCTGTCTTCTTTAGGAGGCACTGGTAACTCCCATGTGGTAGGTGGGAGCCCAATCGCTTGAGCCATATCTGCTTCCCTGCACTATTTTCATGTAGGGCAGGGACTATCAAACCTGTAGTCTTCAGGTCATCCATTTCATATTTGGGAGTATGCTTAGACCCCTACCTTTGAAAAGTGATGCTTGAGATAGAGTTCTTTCGCTAGACAAGTTTTAATTAGAACATGTCCTCAGCTAAGAGATCTTGAAGGTCCCATTTTACAGAAAATCTTGTCAACAAAAGGTGTGTTAATCAACACTCCATCTTCTTTGGACAGTTCCGAGGAGAACAATTGCCCTTCTCTATGCTAATATTAATAGTCTATCTTCCTTTCACCTTACCCACTCTGGGTCTGGCCTGGGAATCTTACTCTTCATTTTTGTAGTGTTGTTTTGTTTTGTTTAGAGGTTTAAAGCATATAGGTTCTTTCCTAAATCTATTTCTAGTGTTTTGATGGTTATGTTAAAATGACATACTTATAACAAATTCTTTGATTAATCAATATCTTTATACCCATAATGAACAATACCTGAATTTTAGAATGCTTTGCCTCTTTCCACTCCTCCCCAATACATGTACATCTTGGATTTTATTTTTTAATCTCAAATTTGACACTATAATTATTTTTCAGACAGTAGTATTTATTTGAATATGTTCATATGTTTGCCATTTCTTTGCATTATAGACCTTACTTCTGGGATTGTTTTCCTTTTTTCCATAAGTTCATCTTTTTGAAATTTATTTTGTGAGAATCTATTCATAGCAAGCTCAGCTTTTGTTTATCTAAAAATATCTTTAGTTCAGACTCATTCTTAAAAGATAGTTTTACTGGCTAAACAATCCTGCCAAATGTTTTTTCAGCACTTTGAAAACATGTTCCAGCATTCTCCAATTACTCTATCCCCAGTTGATTTCTATCTTCTGTCATTGTAATTTGTGTGCCATCATCCACACGTTTCTTTTAAGTATATGATTGAGATAGTCTATTATATTGGGAAATTCTTAAGATTTGAAGAGTAGGAAAACTGGGTTTGATCTCAACACTGTCACTTATCAGGTGGGTGACTTTGGCATAGTTAGATAGCCCATCTTGATCCTAGTTCCTGTCTCTCTAAACTTGACTTGTTAATACCTCTTTGATGGAGTCATGAGAGTTAAATTGTATGAACTATTATAAATAAAATGGGGGCCTTTAGTAGATCCTCAACAAATTGTATTTACTATTAATAGAGAACCTTGCATAGCACACCGTAATTATTTCATAATGTCTCTGCAAGATTGAGTTCATGCAAGGTGCTAAATATATACTCAATGATTTAATAGTCAAGGAATCCATGGCTAGTACAACAATTTAAAGCATTTTCAACTCTGAGATGGCTAGACATTCCAGATGCACCAGTACAGAGCAAGAGGCCATGCAAGGATGATCCATGTAATATTCAGAGCAGTGTAAAACCTGGCCTTTTTGAGTACGGACATATGTCAGCTATTGGCTAACCTTTAGAATGGAAAATCATCCAGAAGTCCTCTCAAAACACTCCGTGAATGCATCAGGCTGTTACCAATATTAGATAAAATAAACAAGCTGGTATTTTTCTGAGGTCTTTTTTGTGCTTTCATAAATCACAACATGCTTTTATTGTTTTTAAATTTAGTGAGTGTAGCATCCTTTGCCTGTGGATGATAATGATGCAATGGTAGTGATTAATACTATAATTATAGCTTAAATGTGTATAATTTCTTATCCCCTAGAGGGATCCAAAGCTTAGCTAGTTATCATCTACAGATATTTTGTCTATCACATATTTCAAAGGACTATAGAGGTAGAAACCAGCTGCTTACAACTGTGTCTTAAAGGAGACCATAAGCCGAAGAGTCAGCTTGACCCATATGGAATCATAGGCCAGCATTTTTGAGAGTCAATATATAATTATCTTTGGAACCCCAGGCCCTTGCTCAAGCTTCTGGGAGGATCATTCTCCATGCTTGAAAAACATAGACCTATATATATATATATATGAAATAATGCCATTCCAATCCTTGCTATTACAAATGGTGAAAATGAAAAGGAAAGGACCTTTTCAAAGTCTCACAATAAATTCATGGCAAAGCTCAGAGGTGGAGCCTAGGTACTCACAGTATTTTTTTATCTAGGGTTCTTGACTACTCTGGCTCTTCACAGGGAGCACTGCCCTCACTGACCTCATGCTTTTTGGAGGTTGGCTCAAGGGATTAGAAAAGGCATTTATTTACCTCACATTGCCTGATGCTTGGAATGAGTCAGAAACAATACACCTGCTGAGAATCAGAGATGAACTGAACACAGGCTCTTCTCCGGAAGATTGGAATAATAATACCTAACATTTATTAAGTTATTATACATTAGTTTTCTAAGTGATTATCTATCTATCTATCTATCTATCTATCTATCTATCTATCTATCTATCTACTATCATCTATCTATCTATCTATCTATCTATCTATCTATCTATCTATCTCAGTTTCTATCATTTTCATCTATCTCCATTTAATGTTTACAACTACCCTGAAAGACCGATGTGCATACTGAGTTCTCATGCATATTTATAGTTAATTCATATATCATTTTAATTTTTAAAATTTTAAGATAATTGTAGATTCACATGCAGTTGTAAGAAATAATATACAAAGGTCCTGTGCATCTGTTACCCAATTTCCCCCCGTGATAAGATTTTGCAGTATAATAGTACAATATCACAACCGGGAAACTGACATTGATAAAATCCACTTATCTTACTCAGGTTTCCATAGTTTTACACGGGTTTGTTTCTGTGTATATGTGTTTGTGTGTATATTTCATTCAATGCAATTTTAACACGTCAGTTTCTGTATCCACTTCCACAGTCAAGATACAAAGCCATTTTTTATCACAAGTACCCTTGATGCTGCCCTTTGATAGCCCCTCCCAGTCACCTCCCACCACCACCATCCCTATCCCTAATACCTGGGAACTACTAGGATGTTCTATATCTCTTTAATTTTGTCATTTCAAGAATGTTATATAAATAAAATCATAAAGTATGTAAGTTTGGGGGGTAACAGTTTTATTTTATTTTTTGCACTCAGTATAATTCTACCCAAGATGTATCAATAATTCATTCCCTTGTATTGCTGAGTACTATTTCATGGTATGGATTTACCACAGTTTAACCATTCACCCACTGAAGAATATCTGGGTTATTTTTAGTTTTGGGCTATTAAAAATAAAGATGTTAGGTGCAATTGTGTGCAGGTTTTATGTGAACATAAGTTTTAATTCTCTGGGGTAAATGCTCAAAAGTTCAATTGCTGGGTCATCTGCTAATTGCATGCTGAGTTTTATAACAAACTGCTAAACTGTTTTCGAGTAAATGTACCCTCTCAAATTCCAACCAGAAATATAAGAGTAAACCAATTTTCCACATCCTTACCAGCATTTGGCATTTATTATACCATCTTTGACAATATATCTGAGGTATAGGAGGATCAAGTAACTCCAATTATTCATTCAACAAGTATTTATTGAGCACTTATTTAATGATATGCCAGATATGCCAGGTACTATCCTAGGTGTCAAGGATGCAGCAGTAAAGAAAATAAAATCCTGGGACATGTGGACTTTATATTCAGGTGGGGAAGACAGGTAATTGATACAAAAACGATAAATAAAAATTCTCTTCACAACTTAAGTCAAAAAAGACCTTGCAGCTTCCCCCCTGTTCATTAGAATACTTGCACGGAAGTAGAATAAGAAGGAGAATAAGGGGGTCAGCTGTCCTGAGCTGATCAGCTGTGGGGTCACCCCAGCCGCCAAATCTTCCAGCCGAGGCTGCCAGCATCACGGAGCGGGATGGGCCCTGTGCGTGCTGTGTGTACCTGAAGCCCCACCCCAAAGGAAATGTGAAGAGGAAAAAACGATTGTTTTATGCCACTAAATTTGGGGGTGGGTTTCACATAGCAATAAATAACTGGGAAAAAACCTCCAATTCTAATAAAATACCTCAGAGGTCTTTATAGACTTCCTTCTTATATTCGTAAATCATTTTTTCCAATTGAGAGAAAACTGACTTCTGTCATCCTCAAAATGTTTACAGATTTGCTCAAGCACTGACTTGTTTGTTTGGTGTAAACTATCTCCCAACCATGCTGGCTCTCGCTTCTGCTGGCTTTCCGCTTCCTTGGCCGTTGGGTACTCCCCTCCCCACACACACATGGCCACCTCCCTGGCCACCAGGCATGCCGATGCTTCTGCGCTCCCCCCGCCCCGACCCCAACGCTTACCCATACCTGGCTTCCTTGGCTGCAGCACATGCTGAGGCCTCTGTAAAGGAAAGGGAAGGGGAGAAGGAAAGGAAGATGAGGAAAGAGGAATAGGAAGAAGGAAGAGAAGCTTTATCATTATTTTTATTTTATTATAGCTTTAAGGTTCTCAAAGCCCAGATTTTTTGTGGCAGTTGGCAAGTAACTGTAGAGCCAGTGGTTCTGCCCTTGCTCTGATCCAGTATACAAAGGATATCTAACTGTAACACTTTTCATGTGCAGGTTTTTCTATGCATTTCCCAGCTCGTCCTTCTCTGTTCTGACCTTGAGCTCCTAGCCTATCCAATGAGCTGCTTTTCATTTTACTTATATCCTTTCCCATTAGAGTGGACTTTCATTGTCTCTGAAGGCCTTCAGTTTGCTTGGCTTGTTTCAAACAGGACAGAGAAGGTCGGTCAAGAAAGCATAGTGTACCCTTCCTGGACAGCTCCCAGCAATACCTAGACAAGACTAAGAGAGACTGGGATTGCACAACAGTGGGAGGAAGTGAGAGCCAGAGGAATTCTTTTATTACGCACAAAATGACCCTGTTTTTACAAGCTTAAGAGCTGTTCGTGTAATACATACGCACGTTGAAAAGGAAAGTATTGTTTATCAGATGTGTAGCCTTTCTTTTTAATGCAACGGAACTGGATTTGAATCTAGTTTGCATTGATCTAGCTCTGTAGTCTTGGTCAAATCATTTTTCCCTCTTAGCCTCAGGTTCCTTTTTGCACAAAGTAAAGATATTAATTCCCTCCCTTACAGAGTTTATACCTAGCCAAAGATCATTACAGAAATGTTCTTAAACCTTCTTGTGAGTGTCTTTATAAAGAAAGAATTTGACTCAGACCATCTTTTGTCATTGGGCCCTATTAGCTCTGTCTTATGTGGGCCCTTAATTTGGGTTCATGTGTATATTCCACTGGATGTGGAGTCTAGAGATTTAGGTTCTACTCCTGCCTGTAGCACAAAACCAAAGTCTTAGTGTATGTCCTTACAGGGGCCCCTATAAGACCATTCCCAAATGAAACCCCCAGAGTCCCATTTTTTATTAAGAGACAAGGTTATTGGTCTTATTTTCCTGAAGCTGCCGTAATAAAGTATCACAAGTTGGGTGGCGTAATGCAACAGGAATTTATTGTCTCACTATTCGGGAGTCAAGGTGTCAACAACTATACCTTCCACTGAAGTCTGTAGGAAAAGACCTTGCCATGCCTTTCTCCTGACTTCTGGCTGTGGGTTGCCAGCAATCCATGGCATTCTGTGCCTCAGTGGTCACATAGCATTCTCCTCTCAGTCTGTCTGTGTTCAATTCTCCCCTCCTTCTAAGGACCCTATTCCAAATAAGGTCCTGTTCCCAGGTCTGGAGATTAAGAATTGAATATGTCTTTTGGGGGGGCACCATTCAACCCATTACACTTTTTGATTCCCAAGTCTGAATTCCCATTGGGAACATCTGGTGAATTCTTCAAAGACATAGATTCCCCTGGTGTCGTCTGGACTGAATGAATCAGAGTATGCACATTTGGGACCTGTTTATCTGTATTATTCAAAAGCCCTGGAATATACATGATGTAGCCAGTCCAGCTACCCCTCACTAGATAATCCTGTGACTGGTCAGAGATGTAACCTGGCAGAATACCATGAGCTCTATTTCTGGGGCCAGGTAGACATAGGTTCAAATCTCAGCCCCTTGACATACTGGCTGGGTGATCTGGAGCCAATCATTGAAACATCATCTAGCCTTGTCTGTAAAATGGAGAGAATAATACTATGAGGCATGCATAATCTCAGGATTAGTTGGGAGTCCCCTTCTCCTCCATCAACATTTATACATTTGATCAATCACATTGCTTCAAACCACCAGACTGTCCTGTGTAAATACAAAATCCTGACCAAGATTTGTGCTAATTTCTGGAAGATATTTAGATTCCCATGGGCGCTGAAATTCTACTTAGTACCTCTTCCTCTCACTGTACTCATTTAGGCATCATTCAGTTTCCACAGCAGTAACAACAAATCAGCCCTAACCCACCCAGGAGTCACATGCTTGATAGACATAACTGGAAAGTTTGGGGTTTCCCTGGAAGGCTGTGCACACCTCTTGTCATGGTGAGACTTCTTCACCTCTCTATTGCCATTTCTTTTTCTTTTCTCCCATTCACCCTCTCCAAGCTCTGGGTACCCTAAAAGCAGAGCATTAGAGCTCTTCTCAGATTTAATACCAAGCATGCATATCCAAAGCCATCCAACTTTTCAGAAGAACAAAGGACTTTCTATCTGAAAGGCTTCCCCTTATTTGAACGCAGACACTCTTGGTTTGTTGCCTGCCTTAGCTTTTGTTTCTTGTTGTACACGTAAAGCACTTAACACAGTTGTGGCATTGGCTCTCTGATCATGTGTGGTACAGCCCCACAGGTGCAACCTGGCCGCTCTCTTCTTGTGGAGATGTCACTCCCTATTATACCACACAGGCAACTCTGTTTCTTTTGGGATACTAGCTGGTATCAACCACTTTCCCCAAATCCATAGGCAGAGAATGGTTACTGAGTACTGGGGGTCCAAGAGTAAAATCTGACTCTAAAACAGCAGTGATTGTTAACAATGAACCAATTGAGTGCCAACCAGGCACTTTCTGTACAATACTTTTAATCCTTACAAACATCTGTGGTTTTTTTTTTTCCCAGATGGGGAAACTGAGCCTCAGTGAGATTAAGTGGCTGAGTCAGGATTTGAATTTAGGGCATTTCTCTACAAAACCTTAGCTCTGTCTGCTGCATGCTTTCTAAAAATAATTAACAGAGAGGTCTGACTAATGTTACATTTGCAAAGACATTAACTGGTTTAGAAGAGGTGTTCCCTATAATGCAATAATTTGAATTCAGTGATAATGATAATGGTTGCTTTGTTGTTCTGTGATTAAACATAATTAATGTTTATCTGTACCTTCATATAGCATGTCCTTGCCAAAAATATAGGTAATTTAAAGAAGGGGGAAAAAGCTGATTCAATATTTCCCTATATCTAAATGACTATGTAATTGAAATAATTAATTCTGTGTAAATTCCTCAGAAAGATGTCAGGAAAAATAGTACCTTGGGAAAAACATAGTTGACTCACATATTTAAGGCTTTATGACTCAGAGAGCTAGATATAAATATTTGTGGCACTCCCTATCTTAACCATTCTTAATATAAACCCATGAAAACTAGCACTGTACTTAAATTTCTTTCTTGTAAACCCAACCTGGAAAAATAAAAAAGTAGAGTGAGGACTGAAATGGATGTAAAATGTGGAAAACATATATCAGAAATGACTTCGATCATAGATACAAGTGACATTTATATATTACTTTACAGTCCATAAAATACACATTTATTGACTCATTCTCTCCTCATAAGAATCTTATGAGGAAAGTCTTATTATCATCATTTAATGGATGAGCGAACTTAGACTCAGAGAGCTATGGAGAGTTGCTCAAAATGATTCAATCAGTAACGGACAGCCAGGAATTAAATTGGAATATTTTGTCTCTAAATTTACTGCTCTTGTCATTATACCATTTTAGAGAGAAGTAGAAGAATAAATGAGTATAAGGTTTGGTTCTACCTCAAATTAATCAATAGCAAAAAATCAATATTCAATACCTTTTAGTATAATATTTGATGCATGCAAAAGAATACATGTAAGCTTTATGCTCACGATAAAGCGCAATAATGTATTTAGCACTTCTGAACTCAGCACCCAATTCAAGAACAAAAACATGACCCTTGATTCACATCTACCTGTGTGTCCCTCCCCATTCCATCCCACCTTGTCATTGTTTATTGGAGTAATATATGTAAATATATTAAAGACCAAACAGTAATATAAGGATTAGCAGTTCTTTGCCCCCTTTCAGCACTGAGTTCTGCTCTCCTGAAGCATACAATATCAACTTTGTATTGTTTCTTTGGCATTTGCCTCCAGTTTTCTTAATTATGTTATATACATATATATATATATTAGTCTTAATTTTAGTCATTATCCATTGACATTTAACTATGGAAGATGAAGACTCAGCTGCTGTTATGCAATGTACCTCATGGCTTATCCCTCGTGCCAACACATTTTCTTTCCCTTAACTTTTCAAGATAGTTCTATCATATTTTTTTATTAAATCAACATTTTGTGTTTATATTATTAGACTATGTAAATATTTTCAGAGCTGAGCCATGAAATATACCATAATTACATTTCCTTTCTTTGTATAAATTTTCTTCCCTGTAGGTTTAAAATTGCTTCATTAATCCATTTGTTCAGGGATTTTTTTCCTTAAGCCTGAAAATATCCACCAGAACTATAAAACTTTTACTATTTTCATTAAGAACAAAGCAAAAAAAACAAAAACCCAAACTGTCTATCAATCATCTATCTATGAACTTCCTCAGAAGGATGCCTATAAACATACTTTTTTGAGTCCTTGCACATCTCAACTTGTCCTTGTTTTACTTTTACACTTGAAGAAGAGACTAGATATTATATGTTAGAAATTCTTTCCTTTACAATGTTAAAGACATCGCTCCATTTTCTTCTAGTGTCTGGTATTGTGTTGAAAACAGCAGTGGTGTTTAGATCCCCAGTCCTTTGAAAATGGCCTATTTTTTTCCTCCAGTCTGAAAATTATGCTCTTCCCAATGTCCTCAGTGTTTAGAAGTTTCACTATGGTGTGCCTTGATTTGTATAATTATTTCATACATACACACACACACGATTATTTCCTCCCCTCCATTGTCTCTAGTCTCTTTTCTTGGACTTTATATTTGATCCTTTAATGTTATAACATTTTCCTCTCTTGTTTACCATTTATTCATCAATTTGCTCTGCTTTCTGGGATATTCCCTTAATGTTATTCCTGAGATGTTTCCTCAAGGTTATTTTTCAACACAATTTGAAAAGACTTTTGAGGGGCAATCATGATTTTCATTTCTAATACCTTTTTTATTTTCAGATCTTTCATTTTTATAGAATCATAATCTTTTTTCCTGTGTGTGGATGTACTAATTTATTTTATAGCTATTATAAAACTATGATTATGGTTTTTCATTTTGAGTTTTGTCTCGCATGTTAGAACCTGTCCTCAAATGTCTGGGAATACTTGACTATGCATCAATATTTAAGAATGAGGAACAAAAATCGGGTATGCAGGTGGGGTTTCTTGATTATTGCGTTGCCCTCCCATCTAGTGATCTACTAGTGACCCAATTGTTTCACTGGGGCCCCAAACGTCATTTCTTTCTGTCCATTTCTCTGGGACAATCCTGTTTCACAGAGAAGAAACCATCAGAGCCCGTTTCCTGTGTGCCTGTTAATTGGCTAGAGAAAGAGTGCAGGGGAGGGTGTGGTCACTACTCAGGACATTCATTTAATTTCCCCTATTTTCAATGTGACTCACTGCTACCTTGTGCTTGCCTAGCTTCCCCACAATAGCATGTTCCTCATTCTGCTTCCCTACATAGCAAAATTCTTACATCCTGCTCGGGTCCTGAAGGAATATTTATCTGACTGCTCTGGGCATAGGAGAGCACTGGGGGGCTAACTCCGCCAATATATTCTTTTTTTCCTCCTATATATTCTTGAACAACCTGTGTTTTTTTAGCACTGTATCTTCCAAGCCACACAATATCTCCAGTTTTTTAGACTTTCCAGGATTCTATGATGCAGATCAGCTTTTTTTAAAAATTCGGACCCCTTTCTAACAGCCCTCGGGTTTCAGGATTTTCCAGTCTGTTAAGTCAGTTACTGCTTATTCATCTGCTTTCCATCTTCCAAAAATTTGTTGATGCCTCTTTTCCAGGTCATCTCGTCTCTGGTTCTCTTCATCCTCATGAATTTATACATTTTAAATTTCATTATTATCATTTTCATGGTGATTCATGGGTTCAGAAGGAAACATAGAAAAACACATGTGCTAGATTGCCATTTTCACTGGATTCTTCTATCCTATATTCACATGATGTGAATTTGAATAATACAAATTATATGAATCCAGGCTATTTGAATAATATGACTATAGATTTGGCTAATATAAACAAGTTATCTCCAGTATTCAGTTGATATCCTGGAACCCATTTCTGATGGGAAATGCTCTATACAGGCATTTTTCAGGTTGCTTGCACTTTTGAAAAAGCATGTTACTCAAGCATATCAAGGAAGGAAAGCATGATTTTGCAAAAATGCTTGATGAATGTTTTGTCAGGGATATATGAGAATATATCGAAGGAAGATCTTAGGATTGGCCATGGAAAGGCCTTCCAGAAGAAATTACTTTTAAGTCAAGACATGGAGGATGAGTAGGAATTGTTCAGGATAGCTTGTGTGTGTGTGTGTGTGTGTGTGTGCGTATGTGTGTTTACTGGAAGTACAGTGTAGAGAAGACTAAAAGTGCACTGCCCAAGGGCATGAAATACTTCCAATAACTTCAAGATGTTATGAATAGATAGAGGGCAAAAAGGTATAATTGGAGGATCTTTAAGATGAAGGCTGGCAAGATCAAATTTTAATTTCAGAAATATACCTCTAGTTCTAGAATAGAG
>PVKH010017985.1:0-15261 GCA_004027955.1 Chaetophractus vellerosus | reverse complement strand
GGGTGTTAACTGCCACGTCAGTGAGACGTTGAGCCCCACCCCTCGGTGGGCGTGGTCTCAAGGAGAGAAGCAGAGAAGAGATTTGGAGAAGGAGATTTGAAAAGCAGTTCTGATGTTGGAGTGAGCCGATCGCCGGATAGGCTACAGCTGGCCTTGTGGAGAGATGCAACGCAGAGAGTCTCATAGTCTTCAGCTGAACTCGTGAAGGAAACAGAAGCTAAGCCCGGAGAGAAACGCAGCCCCCGGAACAGAGGAATCCGGAAGCCTGAACCCTGGAGACGTCGGCAGCCATCTTTCTCCAACACGTGAACTTTGGTATGGGAAGAAATTTATGCTTTGTGGCCTGGTAACTGTAAGCTTCTACCCCAAATAAATACCCTTTATAAAGACCAACCAATCTTTGGTATATTTCAAAAGGCACGCCTGTGGCTGACCAAAACAAGCACATTTTGTTTATCCATTCATCTGTTGATGGACCCTTGGGTTGCTTCCATCTTTTGGCAATTGTGAATAATCCTACTATGAACATAGGTGTGTATATATTTGTTTGTGTCCCTGATTTCAGTTCTTCTGGGTATATACCTCATAGTGGGATTGCTGGATCATATGGCAATTCTATACTTAGCTTCCTGAGAAATCTCCAAACTGTCCTCCATAGTGGCTGAACCATTCTGCATTCTCATCAGCAGGGAATAAGTGCTCATTTTTCTCCACATCCTCTCCAACACTTGTAGATTTCTGTTATTTTTTAATAGTGGCCCATCTAGTAGTTGTAAAATGATGTCTCATTGTAGTTTTGATCTGCATCTCCTTAATAGCTTGTGATGTTGAACGTCTTTTCATGTGCATTTTAGCCATTAGTATTTCTTCCTTGAAAAATGTCTGTTCATGCCTTTTGCCTATTTTTAAAATTGGGTTGTTTGTCTTTTTATTGTTGAGTTGTAGGATTTCTTTTTATATGCTAGGTATTAGACTCTTATTGGATATGTGGTTTCTAAATATTTTCTTCCATTGAGTAGGCTGCCTTTTCACTTTCTTGACAAAATCCTTTGAAGCACAAAAGTTCTAAATTTTGAAGATGTCCCATTTATCTATCTTTTTTTCATTGCTCATGCTTTGGGTGTAAAGTTTATGAAACCGTTGTCAACCACAAGATCTTGAAGATGCTTCCCTATGTTTTCTTCTAGGAGGTTTATAGTCCTGTCTCTTATATTTAGATCTTTGATCCATGTTGAGTTAATTTTTGTGTAGGGTGTGAGATAGAGATCCTCTTTCATTCTTTTGGATATGAATATTCAGTTCTACCAGCACCATTTGTTGAAGGGATTATTATGCCCCAGTTGAGTGGACTTAGCAGCCTTGTCAAATATTTGGCCATAGATGTGCACATCTAGTTTTGAGCTTTCAATTCAGTTCTGCTGGTTAATATGTCCATCCTTGTGCCAATACCACGCAGTTATTTTTTTAAGTTGTTTTCTTTTACTTTTGTTACCATGTGGATTTGAAGACTATAGCTTTGTAATATGTTTTAAAGTCAAAAGTGTGAGTCCTCCAACTTCATTCTTCTTTCTTAAGATGTTTTTTACTATTCAAGGTCCCCTACCCTTCCAAAGGAATTGATAATTAGCTTTCCTATTTTTTCAAAAGGACAGTTGGAATTTTGATTGGGATTACATTGAATCTGTAAATCATTTTGGGTAGTATTGACATCTGAATGATATTTAATCTTTCAGCCCATGAACATGGAATGTCCTTCCATTTATTTAGGTCTTTTTTTATTTCTTTTAGCAATGTTGTATAGTTTTTTTTGTATAAGTCCTTTACATCCTTAGTTAAATTTATTCCTAGATATTTAATTCTTTTAGTTGCTATTGGAAATGGAATTTCTTCTTGATTTCCTCTTGATATTGCTCACTACTAATGTATAGAAACACTACTGGTTTTTGCATGTTAATCTTATATCCCCCCACTTTTCTGAATGCATCTATTAGCTCTAATACCTTTGCTATAGCTTTTTTGGGACTTTCTATATATAGGAATAATCCTATATATAGATAGAATCATGTGAAAATAGTAAAAGTTTTATGTCTTCCTTTCCAATTTGGATGGCTTTTATTGCTTTTTCTTGCCTGACTGATCTTGCAATAACTTCTAACACAATGTTGAATAAGAGTGATGACAGTGGGCATCCTTGTCTTATTCCAGATCTTAGAAGGAAATCTTTCAGTCTTTCACCACCAAGTAAGATGTTAGCTGTGGGTTTCTTATATATGCCCTTTGTCATTTTAAGGAAGTTTCCTCCTATTCCTATCTTTTGAAGTGTTTTTTTATCAAGAAAGGATGCTGAATTTTGTCAAATGACTTTTCTGCATCAATAGAGATGATTATGTAACTTTTCTCCTTCCATTTGTTAAAGTGGTCTATAACATTATTGGAATTTCTTGTGTTGAACCATCCTTGCATACCTGGGATAAAGCACATCTGTTCATGGTATATAATTCGTTTAATGTGTTGCTAGATTTGATTTGCTAGTGCTTTGTTGAGGATTATTGCATCTATGTTCATTACAGCAATGGGTTTGTAATTTTCTTTTCTTGTAGCATCTTTATGTGGCATAGGAGTAGCTCAGGCAGGGCACAGCTCTCTTACAAAATAGGAGAGAAAGCATAGAAGTAATCTGAGGGAGGGAACCAGTTGTGGCTCAATTGGTTGGGCTCTGGTTTACCACTTGGGAGGCCCCGGGTTTGGTTCCTGGGGCCTCCTGATGAAGGCAAGCCACCATGTGGTGAGCTGACTCAGCAGGGGGAGACAAGCAGACATAGAGAAATGCAAAAGCAAAATGAACATAGTGAGCACAAGCAGCAAGGGGGTGGGATATATAAATAAATAAAAATAAATCTCTAAAAAATAAAAATAAATAAAAAAATTAAAAAAGTCATCTAAGGGAGCCACTTCGTGGATCTGCAGACCAGGAGAGGGCTGCATACATCATCTAGGAAGGACTGGGGACAGAGAGATGAAGAGGCCAAAGGGAAAACTGTGAGTTGATGCTCCCATAGCTGGGAACACTGCCCATCACCTACCCCCAAGGCAAATAGCCTCGATAAAACCTGGGCTGAGTGGCCAACAGAGAGGGGAAAGGATATATTCCTCCCTGGGAAATGGAAGGGTGTGGTTAAGTGCTAATTGTAGTTTCTTTATGTCATTTGTAACCACCATAACTCAAATCACTGGTTCAGAAGAGCTAGTTAGTAGAAATTGAAGAAATTGAAGGCCTGGAAGGGTTTGCCGAAGAGTGCCATCTGCTAGCCAGCCAGAAAGTGAAGGAAGACAGGCTTCTATCTCCTGTTTCTTTCCCAGCCCATTAGCAGCTCCCTGCCCCTGTTTTGATAACTTAAACAGGGCAATCTTACAGTTTTAGAAAAATTGAAATAAAATTCAAAGAAAAGCTGTGAAATAAAACCACTAGGGAAGAGAGAGAAATTGATCACCAGAATAAAATCACTAACATAATCAGATGCCTAAATAGCAACTAAAGATAACAAGCCATATTAATAAACAGGAAGATATGGTCCAGCCAAAGGAACAAACCAAGAATCTAGAAGAGACAGAGGATATAAGGCAACTAATCGATGATGTTCACACAAGCCTCTTTAACCAATTTAAGGAAAATATGATTAAAGAGATAAAAGATTTTAAGATGACACTGTGTGAGCATAAAGAACAATTTGAAATCCTACAAAAAGTAACAGAGGTTATGTGAATGAAAGACACAATGGATGAGAGGAAAAACACATTAGAGGCATATAACAGTAGATACCAATTCATATCTTTGTTACTTTCTTTTCTACTAGACCCTTGTGTCCATTGAAGGGAGGCTCATTATTCACATTGGTATTGCCAGCCCCTACTTCAGTGTCTGCAATAATTAAGTACAGACTAAATGAATGACTAAATAAAATAAAAAATGAAGGTGATAAAACTGGCAGTTTCTATTTCAATTTGAAAAGTCACAGAATCATAGTCTCAAAACATATTTGAGAAGACTCCTAGGGAAGATGGTGGATTAGAAAGACATGGGACTCTCTTCTCTCCCAGAAAAATCACTAGAAGACAGGCAGGAATGGCCTGGAAAAAATCTTCTAGGGTTTATTAGGACACCAGGGAAAGGCTGGACACCACCCAGAAGAGAGGAGCAAAAGGAAAGAATGGCAATGGCAAAACTGTGAGTTAAAAACTGCAGTTGTAACTGCTGGCATCTGCCCCCACTCTACAGACGCTTTTGAATTCTCAGGCCTTGGGGGTGGCAGCTAAGAGAAAGGGGGCCCCAGGGATTTACCTTCCCAGGAAAGGGGAGATAGAATGACACAGCCTATGGTTGTCCCAGATTTTGACTCATGAATTTGGTTGGCTGTGTCCCAGGAGCCCTTTCAGGCTGGGTGGGGCCATGCCATTGTTTGCCTTGAGAGCTAGCAAGAGACTAAAGAGATCTGACCCTCACAATCTCTCTCTCTACTGACTGGTTGTTGAGGACACAGAGGCAAGTGGAATTGTTTCTTACCAGGGAAAAGGGAAGTCGCTGCCAGCAAAAGTTGGAGAACTGTCCCTGAGAAAGTTTGAAGTATGAGGCTCTTAGCCTCCAGGTGGGATCCTCTATCACATTGATCTGGTCGGTATTGCAGCAAATTCTGACCAGGCTTTGAACTGAGAGGGCTGCCAAAGAGCACCATCTGCATAAACAGGGAGAGTAAATACGTAAGAGAGGCTTTTTCTGGCCTTTACAGCCTCCCTCCCCAAGGCCCTTAGAAGTGGGTCTGCAACCCATTACTGGGTCCAGGGCACAGATTAGGGCAACGATGAGGGACTATCCTAAATATACAGAGCAGTTTGAACCAAGAATCAAAGAACAGCAGTATCACATAGCCTCCTGCCACTAAATCACTACAAAAGAGAGAGAAAATGCACATTTGAGTAAACTTACTGTTTCGGTCAGCCACAGGTGTGCCTTTTGAAATACACCAAAGATTGGTCGGTCTTTATAAAGGGTATTTATTTGGGGTAGACACTTACAGTTACCAGGCCACAAAGCATAAGTTTCTTCTCATACCAAAGTCCACGTGTTGGAGCAAGATGGCTGCCGACGTCTGCAAGGGCTCAGGCCTTTGGGTTTCTCTCCTGCTGGGGCTGCATTTCTCTCTGGGCTTAGCTTCTGTTTCCTCCACAAGTTCAGCTGTAGACCATGAGGCTCTCTGTGCATTGCATCTCTCCACAAGGCCAGCTGTAGACTATCAGGCAATCAGCTCACTCCAACATCAGAACTGCTTCTCAAATCTGCTTCTCCAAATCTCGCAACTCAAATCTGCCACCTAGCCTTTATACTTGAGACCACACCCACTGAGGGGTGGGGCCCATCACCCTCCTGATGTTGCCCAGTTAATGCCCTTATCATAAACCAATCATGCCCGATGAACAGATGAGTTTACAAGCATAATCCAATTTATATTTTTGGAATTCATAATTACATAAAACTGCCAATCCATTACACTTACCATCCTAATCAGATGCCTAGACACAGCAAAAAACTACAAGCCATACTGAGAAAATGGAAGAAAGGGCCCAAGAAAAGGAATATATCAAAGCTCCAGAAGAGACACAGGATTTGAGACAACTAATCAATGATATGCATACAAATTTCCAAAATCAAATTACTGAGTTGAAAGACAATATGGTTAAAGAGATAAAGGACATCAAGAAGACACTGAGTGAGCACAAAGAAGAATTTGAAAACCTGCATAGAAAAGTAACAGAGCTCATGGGAATGAAAGACACAATAGGTAAGATAAAAAACATATTAGAGGCAATCAACAGCAGGCTCAAAATGTTAGAAGGAAGAATAAGTGATACAGAAGAAGAACAGATGAAATTGAAGAGAAGAAAGGAGAGAGAAAAGAATGGAAAAAAATGAGCAGAGGCTCAGGAAATTGAATGATAACATGAAGTGCAACAACATATGTGTCATGGGAGTTCCAGAAGGAGAAGAGAAGGGAAAAGGGGCAGAAAGAGTATTTGAGGAAATAATGGCTGAAAATTTTCCAACTCTCATGAAAGAAATGAACTTAGATGTCCAAAAAGTGCAGCATATCCCAATCAGAATAAATGCATATAGACCTACTTCAAGACATATACTACTCAAAATGTCATATCAGAGATAAAGAGAAAATTCTAAAAGCAGCAAGGGAGAAGCAAACATCACATGCAAGGGATGCCCAGTAAGGCTTAGTGCAGATTTCTCATCAGAAATCATGGCAGCAAGAAGACAGTGGTATGATACAATTAGGATATTGAGAGATAAAAATTGCTAGCCAAGAATTTTTTATCCAGCAAAATTGTCTTTCAAATATGAAAGTGAATTTAAAATATTCACAAACAAACAGAAACTAAGTTTGCAAAAAAGAAACCACCTTTAAGAAAAATATTAAAGGGAGCCTTAAAACCTGAAAGAAAGAGACAGAAGAGAGAAGCTTGGAGGAGAGTATAGAAGAAAGAATAGAAGAAATGATAACCAAAAGAGGAAAAAGACAGATGAAAATAAGATATGACATATGAAAAACAAAGAATAAAATGGCGCAAATAAATAATGCATTTATAGTAATATCATTGAATATGAATGGATTAAACTTCCAAATGAAAAGATATATGCTGATAGAACAGATTAAAAAAAACATGAGCCATCCATATGCTGCTTAAAAAAGACTCACCTTAAACCCAGGGATACAAATCGGCTGAAAGTGAAAGGTTGGAAAAAGATACTCCCAGCAAACAGTAACTGAAAAAGAGCAGGAGTATCTATACTACTATTGTATCAAAGAAAATAGACTTTAAATGCAAGAAAGTTATAAGCGATAGAGAAGACCATTTTTTATTAATAAAAGGGACAATCCTCCAGGAAGAAATAGCAGTCATAAATATCTTTGCACAGAGTCAGGGTGCCCCAAAGTATGTGAGGCAAACTTTTGCAAAATTGAAGGAAGAAATAGACATCTCCGCAATAATAGTGGGAGACTTCAACACACCATTCACATCATTAGATAGAACAACTAGACAGAAGAGCAACAAGGAAACAGAGAATTTGAACAATATGTTAAAGGAGATAGACCTAACAGACATACAGAACGTTGTGCCCATAAACTCAGCAGAATATCCATTCTTCTCAAGTTCACATGGAACTTTCTCCAGGAAAGACCACATATTAGGTTACAAGGCAGGTCTCAATAAATAGAAAAAGATTCAAATTATACGATGCACCTTCTCAGATTATAATGGAATTAAACTAGAAATCAATAATAGATAGGAAAGAGGTAAAGTCACAAATGTGTAGAGGCTGAACAACACATCCTAAGTAATTAGTGGGTCAAAGAAGAAATTGTAAATGAAATTAGTAAATGTATTTAGATGAATGAAAATGAGAACATGACTTATGAAATCTTATAGGGTACAGTGAAGGCAGTGCTGAGAGGGAAATGTAGCACTAAATGCCTATATTAAAAAAGAAGAAAGAGCTAAAATCAAAGATCTAACTGAACAACTGGAGAAACTAGAAAAAGAACAGCAAACCATTCCCAAGGCAAGCACAAGGAAAGGAATACTAAAGATTACAGCAGAAATAAATGAAATTGAAAAGAAAAATAGAGAAAATCAACAAAACCGAAAGCTGGTTCTTTGAGAAGATCAATAAAATTAACAAACCCTTAGCTAGACTAACAAAGAGAAAAAGAGAGAAGATGCAAATAAATAAAATCAGAAATGAAAGGGGGAAGTTATGACTGACCCCACAGAAATAAAAAGGATTATAAGAGGATATTATGAGAATCTGTATGCCAACAAACTAGACAACCTAGATGAAATAGACAAATTTCTAGACATGCACAAATAACCTACACTGATGCTACAAGAAATACAAGAACTTAACAAAGAAATCACATTTAAAGAGATGGAATCAGTCATCAAAAATCTCCCAGCAAAGAAAAGTCCAGGACCAGATGGCTTCACAGGTAAATTCTACTAAGCATTTCAAGAAGAATTAACACCAGTCCTGGTTAAACTCTTCCAAAAAATTGAAGGGGAGGGAAAATTACCTAATGCATTTTGTGATGCCAACATTGCCCTAATACTAAAGCCAAATAAAGACACTACAAGAAAAGAAAATTACAGACCAGTCTCTCTAATGAACATAGATGCAAAAGTTATCAACAAAATACTTTCAAATAGAATCCAAAAACATATCAAAAGACTCATACACTATGACCAAGTGGGATTTATCCCTGGTATGCAAGGGTGATACAACATAAGAAAATCAATTAACATAATACACCACATTAAAAATTTGAAGGGAAAAAAACACATCATCATCTCAATCGATACAGAAAAGTCATTCAATGAAATCTAGCAACCTTTCTTGATAAACATGCTTTGAAAGATAGGAATAGCAGGATAATTCCTCAATATGATAAAGGGCATATATGAAAAACCCACCACTGACATCATATTTAATGGGGAAAGTTTGAAAGCTTTCCCTCTAAGATTGGAAACAAGACAAGGATGCCCTCTGTCACCATTGTTATTTAACATTGTGCTAGAAGTTCTAATTAGAGCAATTAGACAAGAAAAAAAGGAATCCAAATAGGAAAAGAGGAAGTAAAATTCTCACTATTCACAGATGACATTATCCTATATTTAGAAAATTCTGAAATGTCTATCACAAAGCTACTTGAGCCAATAAATGGGATACAAGGTCAACATGCAAAAATCAGTTATGTTTCTGTACACTAGTATTGAAAAATCTGAGGAGGAAATCAGGGGAAAAATTCTATTTACAATAGCAACAAAAAGACTCAAATACCTAGGAATCAATTTAACCAAAGAAGTACAGGACATATATGCAGAAAACTGTAAAAAATGCTAAAAGAGATCAACAAAGACCTAAACAAATGGAAAGACATTCTGTGTTCATGGATTGGAAGACTAAATATCATGAAGATGTCAATCCTACCCACACTGATTTATAGATTCACTGCTATACCAATCAAAATTCCAATAGCCTACTTTACAGAATTAGAAAGAGTAATTACCAAATTCATTTGGAAGGGAAAGTGTACCCAAATAGCCAAAAGCATTCTAAAAAAGAAGAATGATGTGGGAGGAATTTCACTGCCTGACCTTCAAACATATTATAAAGCTATGGTGGTCAAAACAGCATGGTATTGACATATAGGTAGACAAATCAATCAGTGGAATAGAATTGAGAGTCCAGACATAATCCCTCATCGCTATAGCCAACTGGTTTTCAACAAATATATCAAGACCATATTAATGGGTCAAAACAGTCTCTTCAACAAATGGTGCTGGGAGAAGTGGATATCCATTTCCAAAAGAATGAAAGAGGGGGGCCGGCTGTATAGACCAGCTGGTAGTGTGCCAGTTTACCACATGGGAGGCCCCGGGTTCAGTCCCCGGGCCTCCTCCAATGGGCAGACCACCTCGAGAAGGCAAACCAACGCAGGCGGGGCACGCCACCGTGGGCGGGGCACACTGCTGCGGGCAAAGGCAAGCCCCCACGGGCAGGCAAACAAGGCAAGCCCCTGCAGGCAAAGGCAAGCCCCTGCGAGCAAGGGCGAGCCCCCACGATCAGGCGGGCCGCCGCGCCAGTGAGCTGACTCAGCAGGTCACCCCAGCAGGGGGAGACAAGCAGACACAGAGGAACGCAGAGGAAAATGAACACAGTAAGAACAAGCAAAAAGGGGGGGGGGATGCATAATAAATGAAAAAATGAATCTTAAAAAAAAAAGAATGAAAGAGGACTCCTATCTCACTCTCTATGCAAGAATCAACTCAAAATGGATCAAAGACTTAATATAAAAGCCAGGACTATAAAACTACTAGAAGAAAATGTAGGGAAACATCTTAAAGACCATGTGGTAGGTGGTGGTTTCTTGGACCTTATACCCAAAGCATGAGCAAGAAAAGAAAAAATACATAAATGGGGCCTCCTCAAAATTAAACACTTTTGCACCTTAAAGGACTTTGTTAAAAGGGTGAAAAGTCAGCCAACACAATTGGAGAGAACATTTGGAAATCATACATCTAATAAGGGTTTAATATCCATGATATACAGAGATGCTACAACTCAACAATA
This sequence comes from Chaetophractus vellerosus, assembly GCA_004027955.1. Taxonomy (NCBI): domain Eukaryota; kingdom Metazoa; phylum Chordata; class Mammalia; order Cingulata; family Chlamyphoridae; genus Chaetophractus; species Chaetophractus vellerosus. The sequence continues at coordinate 5,069 of PVKH010017985.1, read as the reverse complement.
AATGACAAATGACCCAATTAAAAGTGGGCAAAAGACTCACATAGACATTTTTCCAAAGAAGAAGCACAAATGGCAAAAAAACATGAAAAAATTTTCAACATCACTAGCAATTAGGGAAATACAAATCAAAGCTACAATGAAATATCATTTCATACCTATTAAAATGGCCACTATTAAAAAGAGAACTACAAGTGTTGGAGAGAATGTAGAGAGACAGGAACACTTATTCACTGTTGGTAGGAATGCAGAATGGTACAGCCACTGTGGAAGACTGTTTGGCAGTTCCTAAAGAAGTTGAATATAGATTTGTCACGTGATCCAGCAATACCACTAGTAGCTATATACCCAGAAGAACTGAGAGCAGTGACATGAACATGCATGCTTATGTTAATAGCCATGTTATTCATGATTGCCGAAAGTTGGAAACAACCCAGGTATCCATCAACCAATGAATGGAAAAACAAACTATGGTGTATACACACGATGGAATATTATGCAGCTCTAAGTCGTAAAGCATATGACAGCATGGATGAACCTGGAGGACATATGTTGAGTGAAGCAAGGCGGATACAAATATATGTATCATACTGTATGATTGTGCTACTATGAAATAAATATTGTGTAATCTCATGGAGTTAATAACTTGAATATGGGTCACCAGAAAATAGAATGAGCCTAAGGAATGGAAAGCTGAGGGTTAACTTTTAAATTGGTAAAAAAAAAAGGATGTGTGTTAATTTTTTGGAATTGAATAGAAAAGGTGAAACTACAATATAATGATTGTAACTAGCAGTACTATTATACGGGCATGAGAGTTCAAAGGGAAAGTCTAAAGTCATGGAAAGCTAAAAAAATGTAACATGGTACTGTATAGCATAGTACAATCGCATGTGAAATATGAATATGGGTAAAATTGCATATATAAGACCATTTTTCTTTGAACTAATATATGTTAATACTACAAAATGCTAATATCAGAGCAAAAAACTGTTATGCTAAGTGATAGAAACCAGACACAAAGTACTATATATGGTATGGTTCCATTTATGTAAAATGTAAATATAAATCAATTTATAAAGATGAAAATAAAAACACATTAGAGCCTCATGGTTAACAAGAGTGATTCTGCCCCAGGTGACTGATGACCTTATAGAACTTGTGGCTGTGCTTTGTTTGGTGTTTTATATTTTAATGGACAATGTAAGTAGGTAGAAATCATGATTGATCATATTTTTCAAACATTCAACCAAGCTCCTTTTGCTTTAACAACCAACCGGGTTCACTCATTTAGGTTAACAGCAGGCATTTAAATTTGTGACCTAGGATCTAATCCAGTCCCTTATTTTACAATTAACAAATCTGAGGATCAGTGATTAAGGTCTCACAATTTAAATTTAATTAAAGAGCAATTACATAAAGACAGAATTTGACTGGTTGCTTTACCAGAGCCTGACAAACTGGTTCTTTGCTTACTGTGTAAAGAAAGATAGTTTTCTCAAAGTAGCTGGAGGTTATTTGTCTTGTGGGGACTGACTTACACTAACCAAATTCATAGAAGATTGATGCATAAATCAAAACGCCCATTTTATTAACTCATAATAAAAATACTGCTGTCACATGGTTGAGTCTTTGTGTTTAGCTGGTTAGCATGTTTTTCCTCACAGAAAGCAGTTTACATAGACATGAAAATAATGTTCAGAAGATTGATTGATCTTCTTCACAAAAGTTTATTGACATAATGAAAGTATAACTCAGCTACCCTGATTATATTCTTTGATATATTGATTATTGAATTATGCATTCAACTCATTCATTCCTCAAATTTTATTGAGTATGTACTAACTGGTATGTGCTAACTGGGATTCAAAGTTGAGCAACACAGTCTTTCTCATTAAGGAACATGGAGAAATTGAAGAAAAGTAATGAGAGTCCTAAAATAACTGGTTAATATGGGATAGCTTTTAAAATTTGACGTTAAAGATCAGTAGATAGCCAATGGTAAGTGATAAACTTCTGAGATGACCGTGCAGGGCTTCATAAAAGAACTGCACTTGGTCAAGGTTTTGAAGAATGATTAGGAGTCCACGAGGTAGAGGTGTGTGTGTGTGTGTGTGTGTGTTTCTGGATATACAAAACTCACAGAATGGGAAATGGCAGTGTTTTGAGCTGGTAGGTGCATAGGGTTTGAGAAGGGGGTGGAGGGGTGGGGGTGGGGAGCAGTAAGGAATGAGAATAAAGTCAGAGGCCAGAACATGGAGGGTATTAGAAGACTCGATCAAGTAGGTGATGAGTTTTAGGGGGGTGAATGTCATGGTAGTCATCTCTACCTTTTGAAGCCATATTTTTGAAATCAGTATGGATTATGAATTGGAACAGCCAAAGATAGGAGGCAGAGAGATCAGTTAGGAAGCTCTAAGTATGAGAGGTGATGAGTCCCTGAGAAAGGCAGTGGCCTGAGTCTGGAAATAGGGGCATAGCTGAGAGGAATTAGAACAGGACAGAAGGAGGTGTCTTTCTGACCACTGAAGCCCTTTCTACAATGCTAGTAGATATCAGACATGTGGTGACATGGGGCAAAACTTCGGTGAGTCTGAGAAATTGTGATGAGTTGCAGATGGGCAGGGAATGAGAATTCCTGTCTACCTAGGGGAGGGGAAACACCAATGTCAGGAATTACCCACGTCTTCTGCATGCCTGAGTATGGGTTGTGAAACAGAAAACTCCCAACTCATTCAGAGAATTCACCCCCAGCTCACACAGACAGTCCTCAGTAAAGTAGGAAGAGCAAGGACTTTGCAGTCAACATGGATTAAAATCTTAGTTCTACCACTGGCTTTCCTGTGTGACTTTGTGGATATAATTAATCCATTTCAGCCTCAATTTTCTCAGATATAAAATAGGTGTAAAAATTCTTCCTCCCAGAGTTATTGAAATGATTGAACAATACAATATAAACATTACCTCTTGGAGCAGTGGGCCGGTAGTAAGGTTCCGAGAACATTAGTCTATTTTCTCCTTTCTGTGATTCCTGGCAAGCAGGAAGGCAAAGAATAGGGTAAGGAAGTCAGGGGAGCATCTGAGAGACTTCCTGATTCTGCAGGCCATGGGTTCAGTGGTAAGGGCCCTGGACTGGGTAATACAAACACCTGGGCTCCAGTCTTATCCTGGGTCTAACTTGGTCTTCACACTTGAAGTTGCATGGGCCTTGCAAGGCAAAGTTCAGGCAGCAGCGGTGGCATTTTATCCTGTTCCTGGGGCCACTGGGCATTCCAGGGGCACTTAAATTACTACCCATAGAGTGCAGAGATAGTTTGGAAAAGGAAAAACGGAAATGATACTGCCTTGTTTGAAAAGGGTTTTCCATATGAAATGCAGTTCTGCTGAATAAAGCTTATTTGAGCAACTGTTTGCTAGATGCTGGAGACCCAAAGACAGCAACAGACCCAGTCATAGAAAGAAGTTTATAGTTTGGAAGAGTGTTCTTGGGCCTTGATGTCTTAGGCCCTTGACTCTACTTTTTTCCTGCTTTTGTAAAGAAGTAACCTGTAGAGTTGAAGGACTCTGGCAGAAGGGGCTGTAGTTTCAGGTTGCCGAACACATGTCACTATGACAAAAAGAGAGGGAAAATGAATTTTCTAGTACTGAGTTTCCTAGACTCACACTGGATTTTCAAGATGCATTCCCTCCAAGAATAGATTATGCAGCTTCTGCTCATTTCATAGGGCCCTTTCCTGGATGTTAGAGGGTCCCAGTTTAGGGACATGCCAGATCATTTTTCCCTTTCCATTGTGAGCTTTACTTACTCTTCTGATGATAAAAATGCCAGGTTAGATACATTTCAAGAAAATGAACAGTTTAAAATATCGCCTGTTTAAAAATTAAAATTAATTTGCCCTGTGAATCATGAGTCTCATTTTAACAGTGCCCTGAATAATTCAGTAGCTGCGGAGTTTTTTCAGAGATTGTGTTGCAGCTTTCGGTTGGCCTGCTTGGGAAGCAGCCCGTGTAGAAATGTCTGGCGTGTACAGAATGTATTCTCTTGGGGGCTGCGTAGCGGTCTTAGGGATATGGTTATGGAAGGCGCTGCTTAAATTTTGCAGAACAAACTGGAAGGGGCATGCAGTCTGAGCAAATTGTAGTTTATTTGAGACAAGCTGGCCCAAGGTGTGGACCTTTCAGTGGCCCCTTGATATCCACAGGGTAAAGTCTAAACTCCTTAGCGTGAAGCACAAGGTCTTCAGTTTCTTGGCTCCTGCCTACATTTCCATCTTCAACTTATCACCTACCTCTTTGCACTTTGTGCTCTAGCCACATGGAACAACTTGGGCTTACCAGAGGCATCATGCTAATTTGTACATCTAAGCCTTCACATGCTGCAGAAGACATTCCCTCTTACTCTTATCCTCCTATGAGACCTTGATCCATGTCCTGTGCTTCAGCTTAATTGTCATCTCATTTGGGAAGCCTTTCCCAAAACTTTAAATAGTTTCAGGGGCCTTCTCTTTGCACGTACCCAGTGCCCTGTGCTCCCCTTGCTCACAGAGCACATGCTACTATAAAATCATGTTGTCTATTTACAAGTCTATTTCTGCCAATGTGCTGAGAGCTCCTTGAAGTCAGTAGCTGCTTTCTTCCCCTGGTCCATTGATGCCCTTTTCAAATGCCTGTGGAATTAATTTGAGGGTAGCAAATAGGCTTCCCACCCACAGCCTCAAATATCTCCGTTCCCTTAAGAGGTGGTACAGTATCTGAAATCCCATAATTAGAGTTGTGGTTTTTGCTCAAGCATTATAGTTCCTTTTCAAATGGTAGGTGAGGATCATACTATGGAAGATCAAACCTGGAAAGGTCCCTGAAGACTCCTCAGAAGCCTGCTCCATTTTACAAGGGAGAAAATTAAGGTCCAGAGAGGAGAAATCATTCACTCGGTAATACACAGCCTATTTTTGGTAAATCCCAAATCAGAAGCTGGGAAATGTGACTTCAAATTTAAGATCTACTCACCCATGGATGTCAAATTCTCTCACACCAGTACTTAGAAGCTCCACGGGTGGTAAGGGTGATGGTTG
>PVKH010017984.1:0-15261 GCA_004027955.1 Chaetophractus vellerosus | reverse complement strand
TTTGCATGCATGGGAAGCCACCTGGAATCTCACCACCTTGGGCTTAGCCAAGCCATGTGTCTGTCCTCAGGAGGTCTCAGGGCCCCTGGGACCCCCCTGTGCTGAACAGCATCTTCCCTGGAGGGCTCAGGGCAGTGGGGCCAGCAGCCTCTGCCTCCCCGACCCCAGGATCTTTCTTTCCTTCGTCAGTTTGGCAATGCTCTGTTGAAAGTCTCACTGAGCAAATTTGGCCACCAAATCCTCGCCAACCCACGTTGTCTGCAGGAACCCCAATCTATGATGTCCAGTGCCTGGCGCTCTGAGAGGAAAAGTGGCGCAGGGAGCAGTTGGAGGGAAGAGGGGTACTGACTTTTCCAGCTGGAAGTGCTCCCGCTGGCAACCTCTACCCAAGCAGCTTTGGAGCTGGCATTCCACCGCGGGACCTTACAAGGGAGGTCTTGGCCCCCTGCCTTCCCTGGCTCTGTGGAGAAGTGGCAGGAGCTCCAAGGAGGATCCAGGGTGAAAACACAGCTGTCTGCTGTGTCACAAATCAGGCCGGGGGTGGTGGGTGGGGGTGGGTGGGGAAAGCTGAGGCCTCAGTTCCGTTCCCTTTCTGGGCTTGCCTGGTGGGGGCATAGGGAGAAGAGGGACTTTTTCAGAGCAGGCAGGGACCTGGCTGGCCAATGGCTGCCCAGCACAGCCTTCCTTCACCTTCTCCCACTCTGCAGACCTACTGGATGCTGGGAACCAGCCCAGCTTGACCCTAGGGCCACAAACTGGGCCCCAGTCCATGACTATCTGTGCCATGGGCCCAGACATATTTGGTTTGGTCTGTGCAGTGTTTAGAAAAATGTGAAATCATGGCCAACCTTTAAATGTTGGAAACATGATGATCAGGATTTTTGACTTCTGTTGAAATAATCAGTTGACTTGGCCACCCTGGGCTGAGAAGCAGCTGCTACCCGTGGATGGTGCGTGAACTCTCCAGTACACAACAGGCCCTTTCCCTTATAATTCTCTACTCAGCCAACTTCTGTCATTGACGGACACTGCCTAGCCTCTGGAGGCCTATCTATCCAATCGTGACTCTACAGGGGTGGCTGAGAGCTGGCCCTGCCTTCAAGGGGACAGATGCTTGCCACTCATCTCTAATATCAGGTGACCAATGGGAGGCACGGTCAGGGGTGCACTGGGCACTATGAGGTGCCAATCAGAGGGCTGGGGAGCAGGTTGTTCATGCAAAGTCATCAGAGCAGGCTTCTTAGGGGAGGTGGCCTCTAAGCCAGGCCTTCAGTGATGATTACAGTCAGCTGTGGGAGATTGGGGAGCCCAAAAGCATCCTGTAGCTCACCAAGTCCTAACCCTTCAGAGGACATCTTTCTTTGAGTTGGAAAAAACCTGGATTCTAATCCCAGCTCTGCTACTTCCTTTTTGTGCAAACTACTCACCTTCTTGAGCCTCAGTTTTCCCATCTGTAAGGTTAACATATAATATCTATCTCAAAAGTGGCTGTGAGGAGTAAGTACCCAGAGTCTGTTTACGACAGTATTGGGGAATAGTGGGGAGTGTGGCCAAGTGGAGAGCACATGGCCTGTCTAAAGGCTCTACTCAGTTCCAGCCAATTGGTGCTAGGTGGGAATACAGTCTCAATAAGGCCCCAGTGGGAAACTCATTAGCCATAAGGGCTGGGGGTAAGGAGGGAGCAGCCATTATCAGAGACTTGGGCTAAAGACTGGAAGGAATTGGGGGCCCAAGTGAACTCTGTCTTGACCAGGAGGCTGTAGTTTGTCCCTGGGTGGGAAAGACTTTCATTGCCCTGGATCTTCCAAGCAGCAAGCCCGGATGCACTAGGGTGCCAGCTCTTCCATGATATACAGTCACACCCCTGCCTTCCCTTTTCCTACCCAATTATAAAGTCAGGGACTGGAGCCCTTCGTGGCTGTAGCACCAGCCTTAGTTCAGGTCCTGGTCCATAGGAGTTGTGCAATAAACATTTGTTAAAGGAAAGAAAGGAGGCAGAGACGAAGGAGGGAAGCATGGGGGTGTAAAGCAAAAGGAAAGTGTGACAGTTCACTCTGTCTTACTTTGGTTCCCCCAGAACCAGATCCTGAGACAAAGGTTGAAATACAAGCAGTTTCTTTGGGAGAGGATGCCAGGCAGACTGTAAGAGAGTTGGGAAGTTAGACAGGAAAGGACAAAAACCAACAGAGCCTGCACTACTGAGCAAGTCACTGCTGTGGGAAACCAGAGTTTAATCCTTCTGGGGAGCTCTGGGAGGCAGTGTAGAATGTGCACCTCAGAGTTATTCTTCCTGAAGAGTGAGAGATCTGGGGTATTTATACTCCAGTCCCACCAGCTGCTGATTTGAGGGCTGTTCCCAGAGAGCTATTCATTTCCTGGCCCTTTCACCTGTGCTTTCTCAAGCAACCAGAGAAAGTTTTCAGGAAAAGGAGCAGATGCAGGCTAGTGGGTGCTAGATCAGAAACACCCCGAGGGGTGTCAGTGGGTACTGACAGTGTCTGCTATACTCCAAAGTGAGGAAGCATTCACCCAGACCTCAGATGGGAGGCCCATGTTGAGCTTGCTGCCTGAGGAACTATGAGCTGGACCATCTGGGTGTCTTCTCTCTGGCCTCAGTTTCCCCATCTATAAAATGAGAGTTGTTAAGATTGGATCAGAGGTCTGTACTGATGCCCCTTCAGCCTTATCCAGCTCTGCTTCCATGATTCCAAGGAGGTTCAAGGAGAACTGAAGAAAGGGGTGCCCTGGTGGGCTCCTCAAGTCCAATCCTTCAACCTTCCTCCATCAGCCAGGCCTGGTTCCTTCCACCTCTTCTCTCTCCAGAGCTTCCCTTCACCACTCACCAAACAACTACTGAACAAACCTCTGCATTGGGCACTATAAAGTTATAAATGTTATAGAAGGAAATACAATGACCCTGAAAACAAAAACAGATAAAATAAAGCCAAATCTGACTGCAGCCACTTTTGCCGTCTTAGGAGGGTTGCCGCTATGTTAACCAGGTGGAAGCAGCCCTGGCCTGGACCTTGGGGTGGCCTACAGCAAAGGGAAATGACAGCTCCAAGGTCCTGCTCAGCTGTGTGCTGCTCGAAAGTGGAGTCCCAGCCTTAGTGGCCCCGTGACCAGCAAAGCACTTTAGTTGGTGCCGTTTAGTTGGCACCAAGGTAGGCTTGAAGTTTAGTCTGGACAGGAGCTGCGGAGACTGGGTCACTACATATTAGAGCAGCAGGTATTTGAGTTTGTAGAAAAGGAACACGGGGCGGGGCAGGGAGGGGTCCCAGTAACATGGTAGGTGGCTGGAACCCACTTTTCACAATAAGCAGGGGAGAGTTTACCAGTCTTGGGAATAACTCAAGGGCATTTAAGAGCTGGGATGCATAGCACCCTTTTTTAGTTGGGTTGCTCTGTTGTCTATAATGTAACTGCCCCTCTGCATCCCCAAACCTTCAGAATTGCTTTTTAGCGGTACAGTCTTGAGTTACTAGTACTTTGAAGAAGGAAAGAATTAGGACAATTCCCAGAGAGGTGATAGCATGTGAAGACGGGCTAGTAGAGGGTTGCTAGATAAAACGCAGAGAGCTATACTAACAAATTATTTTGAGAAATACTAACAAATTATTCATTGTTTATCTGACATCCAAATTTAACTGAGTGTCTTGATTTTTATTTGTTTGTTTCTAAAACTAGCTAATCTTAGGCTAGTAAGCAAAGGTGCAAAACAGAGAACAGAAAGCAAGAATTCAGAAGAAACAGAAATTTGGATCCAAGAGAGGAGTAGATGAAATACAAGACTTCTTAAGGATCTTGGGGCTGGGACTAGGTTTCCCATCAGTAATGTAATGGGGGATTCATAAAGTTGTAATTAAATCTCAAAGGACAAATAACCACCAGCTGATAGTTAGGCTTCTCCAAAAGGGACGTAAACCTTGTCCAAGCTTAAAGGTGACACACACCCTCCAGGAAAAACCGGTCCAGTGGCGGGAGGTGGGCATGTCAGCGGACAATGCCACCGCAGCTGAGCTGAGGGCCTGCTGTGCTCCCTGGGGGAAGCAAAGGGGGCCAGGGGGGCCCGGGGGTGGGGGTGGCAACCAACCTAACTTGGGAATCCTGAATTGGACAGACAGGCTCATCCGGTCAGCAAAGGAGACATCATAATCCCATTTTACAGACGACACTGAGGCCCAGACCCGTTATGTGACTGGCCCAAGTTCCCTCCACCAGTAAATGGACAGGAAGTCAATCTACACTTTGCTTTCTGATTTTGAAGTATAAAAACTCAGCTCCTCTTTAAAAATATATTGCCTGCCACGCTTTCCTGACACACAGTTTGATAATAAAGATCATCAGAGGGAATCCAGTGGTGAGTTTCACGAGAATCCTTGCTGGGTACAGCTGAGCTAGGATGAAATAAGGTCATGGAAAGGGTTTGTGCAATAAAAGACTGTGCCAACAGGGAAGAGGGCTATGTGTGATCGTCTTCTGCTTAAAATTGTCAACACACTGAACGATGATTCCTCACCACACTTGGCACTTGGTCTGAGAATTTTGGACAGGTTTTGGCCTTGTCTAGGAAGAGGAAATGGAAGATGCGGTGTTTACTTTTAAAACCAAAGGTGAGTCAGGCAGCACGGAGCTAGGGTGAAACGTAGACGCTGAGGCCAATCTGCCTGGCCCTGAATCCTGCTCTGGTGTTTACTGGCTGAGGGCACGTTACTCAAACTCTTCTGACCTTGCTTTCTATCTGTAAAGCATCACTTGTGGTTAGCGTGATGGGTAAAGGAGCCAATATATGTTAAGCACGTAGGGCACTGCAGGTACATTTCAGGTGCTATACAAGTACTGGTCATAATGATCATTTTCATTATTACTACTTTTATGTCTTTTTAGCAGAAAGAAACAGACACAAATTGAAATGTGAGTTTTCTTATCTATCAGCATTAAGCGTCCAAGGAGAGCAGTCACTAGTACAGGAGTATCTACACTTACGTCAGAAAACCACAGAAACCAAAACATTCAGAATGTCAGACTCCAGAATAAGACAGGGGGAAGAGAATTTTGCATATAAGTAGATTTCAGGTACCCCAAAAGGCATTCTATATAGGCACTAGTCTCGACAATGGGATGTCACTGTCTCCTGCCACCCCCCACCCACCCCGGCCCTCCATCATCTAGTCATTTGGAAATGGTGACAGCCCTTCAGGTACTTTGAGATCCAGGGCAGTGACTGGACTGGAAAAAAATTTGTCTGTCAGAGAGTTTTCCTTCTCCACAAACTTTCTGGGATTTGCTGACTCTAGCTCCTTGGTCACCGGAAGGTAGAAAGTGACCCTAGAAGCCCAGGGACCTTGATCCAAAGGGTTTACTCCAAAGGCTTCTAGGTCTCTGTTGTGTCTGAGGGCAGGTGTGCACTCAAGCACGCACGTGGTGGGTGCAAATTGAAGGAGTCTGAAGCTCTTGAAGTGCAAGAGACCATAAAAAGATGTTGTAATTCTTGATGGGGGGACTCCAGCCCTATGGCTCACTGCTGATTGTCTTGAAAGTATCTCGTACTCAGCCCTCAGCTGCCCATCACCCACCATCACCCATTGCCCACCATGCACCCCACGGGCTCCAGACTCTGTGCATCCAACTGGCCCAGGGGTCCTCCCAGACTCTGGCTGCACTTACTCCACCCCAAGTAGTATGAAGGAACCCAATCAACGGGGTTTCAGGAATTTTTTCACCCTTTTTTCTTTTCTTTTCTTCCTTTCTTTTTATTTTATTTTATGTGGTTTTTTTTTTTAGAGAAAGAGAAAGTTTGCTCTCTTGGTGGGTTTCTCTACTTGCTTCCTCACAGTCTAATTATTATTACATGAAAAAATAGCTACTCGCACCTAAGAGAGAAGCTCTCTTATTCCAGTAACTAGGAATTTTCAATGGCAGTCACTGAGCAATTATACGCTACGATTTACACTATATCCTCCAGTCTGTTCTTTGACAAAACAGGTCCCTATTATTAGTCAGGCAATAATCAAATGCCTAAAATAGGCTTATAAAAGATCTCTGAACTGCAGGAACGGATTGTTACTGGGAGTTATGACTACAGTTCAGGAACAAGCTTCCAGAAAAATGTGCAACAACACACGTATGTCCACCTTGAGCTAGAAAGAAGCTGCATAATACAGAAAAGTTAAAGGCCGGGGGCGGGGGGGAGGTGGGAAACCATGGATCTGTCAAGATATAGTTCTTAATTCCCAGAAAATCTTCCAGGATCCAAACACATTCCCCCGGTCTTTTATGTGGGAAAAAAAGGCAATTTGTTGAGCACTGGTTCAATTCATTGCCCAGGAAACCACTTGAAGGAGTGAGAAATCCTGTTAGATCAGATACCATTGTAGAAATTCCTAGAGACTGGTTCTTTCTTCTTCTTAGCCTGTTCTGGGGGCATCGTGATGGAAACAGTGGATCCCAAACTTATGTGCGCCATCCTCACTGTTTTCTTTACCTCCACGTGCCTCCTCTAATGCTATTGGATTGTCATTTCTCGTTAAAGAAACTTGTTCCCACAAATAAATAAAACTTTAAAGTCATTTGTTGAAATAAGCAAATTTATAACATTACTGTAAATGGGCAATCAGTCTCTCTCCACTGCAGTTCAGACCAGCTGAAAACAGGAGTCTGCCACAGTTGAGGCTTCTTTCCCCTTCTTCCCCCTCCTGTGTCCAAGGTATCCTCAGGCTGCCCTCCGTTAACTCCCAGAAGGCTCTGCGGTTGGGTGCCAGGATGGACGGGCATCTCTGCAAGTGGGCAGCCAGAGGAAACGCCACCACCCATGGTCCGATGCGGGTACATGTGTGTGCGCGCGTGTGCAGGCGGGTCCTCGGAAAAGTCAGGGTGGGGCCCCCTTACAGTCACCGCATGGAGACCCAGGACACAGACCGCATTTTGGTTAAAAAACCCAGGTCTTCAACTTACTACTTGGATCAACTTAGTCATCTTTTTTATCAATCTACTTTAGTGGGGTATGATTTGCATTCAATATCATGCACCCGTTTCGAGTGTACAGTTTGATGAGTGTTGACCAATTTTACACCCATGTCATAACCATTACCACGATTGAGATGTAGAGCGGGTCCATCACCCCAGAAAGCTCCCTCCTGTCCCTGTGGACTCAATCCCTTCCTTTACCTCCAGCACCACTAGTCTGCTTTCTGTCATGCTGGATTCATTTCGTCTGCTCTAGAATTTCATCTAAATGGAATCGAGCAATATGTGCTCTTTTGTGTCAAGCTCCTTTTATTCATCACTATGTCTTTGAGACTCGTCAATGTTGTTGCATATATCAGGAGTGTGCTCCTTTTCATTGCTGAGTAGAAGTCCATCACACGGACAAATTGTGTGAGTTTATCCACCTATTGAGGGGCATTTGGACTGACTGCAAGTGGGGCTATTATGACTAAAACTGCGATGAACATCCATATACAAGTCTTTGTGTGGACATATGTCATCATTTTTCTTGGGTAAATAACCAGAAGTGGAATTACTGACTCATATGGTAAGCATATGCTTAGCTTTCTAAGAAACTACCAAAGTGTTTTCCAAAGTGGTTGTAACATTTTACATTCCCACCAGCTGTGCACGGGAGTTCTAGTTATTCCACATCCTTGCCAACACTTGGTATTATCAAGTCTTTTTAAAATTTTAGTCTCTCTGGGGGTGTGTAACAGTACTTCATTGTGGTTTTAATTTGCATTTTACTGATGACTAATGATGTTGAGCATCTTTCCATGTGCTTATTTGCCATTTGGGTATCTTCTTTGGTGAAATGTCTAGATTGAACAGATTTGCCCATTTAAAAAATTGAGTCTTTTGTCTTATCATTGAATTGTAAGAATTCTTTATATATCCTGAATATAAGTAATTTGTCAGTTATTTGTATGAAATATTTTCTCCCAATCTGTGGCTTGGCTTTTCATTTTCTTAACAGTGCCTTTCAAAGAGCATTTTGATGAAGACTATCATTTTTTTCTTATCTAGAATTTGCTTTACAGTCTGAGAAATCTTTGGTTTACTCCAAGGCCATAAGGATTTTTTTCATAGAATTTTTATAGTTTTAACTTTTAGGTTTGGTCCCTGATCCATTTTGCCTATTCAGCTTGAATTTTACTTTCTCAGGGAAATGTTTTCCAACCTTCCAGGAGAAGTTAAGCCCCCTTTTATCTATTTTGTTCCAATTACTAAGACCATGTAACAAATCACCCCAAAACAATGGTGTGAAACAACCACTCATTGTGCTCTTGGACTTTGTGGGTCAGGAACTCAGATAGGACACCAGGGGAGGCAGTGGCTCTGCTCCACAATGAATGGAACCTCGGAGCCTGGGGCCTGGGGTCACCAGAGGGCTCCTTCACTCACACGCCTGGGGGCTGATGTTGTCTTCAGGCTGAGACTTTAGCTGGGGCAGTCAGCCACATTCCTGTGTGGGGTTTCTTCATGGGCCTGGGGCTTCTTCACAGCATGGTGGCTGGATTCAAAGGCCATGAGACCCAAGAGGGAGAGCAAGCCAGGGAGAAGCTGGATGGCTTTTATGCCCTCACCTCGAAAATCCCATGGCATCTCTTCTACCTTCTTATTGGAGAGAGTAATCACCAGCCCACCCACGCTTGAGGGAGCCGACGGAGACCCCATTTCTTTTTGGGGAGTCACAAAACTCAAGAATATGTGGGACTAGAAATATTGCTGTGGTCATTTGTATAAAAGACAATCTGTCACATTCTCATACCATCTGTTTATTCTTATAAATGGCACTCAACACTAAGAAACTAACAATCAGTTGTTTTTGACCTTTCTGACTAGTCCCATGATCCTCAACCTTGGCCACACAGTGGACTCACCCCAGGAGCTTGGAGAGCTACCAATGCCTGTCCCACCCTCCAGAGATTCTGATTTAATAGGTCTGGGTACTGCCCGAACTATTGCAAGGTCCCCAATGCCTAGCACAGTGCCAGCTACATATCAAGCAGTCAATAACGTGTGCCCACTGAATGGATAAATGAAATGAAAGCATGTGCATTCACATTTCTATAAGTAAATATAAAACTAAATATAGCTAGGTGTTAATAATAGGGTACCCTGTATCTGATACATGATTTTTTTCTGTAAGCCCACAATTTCTCTAATAAAAAAAAAAACAGCTAAATATCACAAGGTAGGAAAAAAGGACTAACAGAATAGAAGAAACAGTATATGGTATAATGTTAAGTGGAAATGTAAAAATAAAAAAAATCTTGACTATGTTTCTATAAATATGTGAAGACAGAAGAGGCACATGAATAAGAACTAGAAGGTAACTTGGGCAATTGAAACCCCAATTTTATTTCAGCATGAAACTGGATAATTTTTGCCTTAGATTTCTGTTATTTTGATATGTTTTATTATTAGACCCAAACAAGTCTCTACCTTCTGAAAGCTGCCCAGCTTTTGTTCTGGACTTCTCTTTCCTAGTACTTTATATATAATAAATTGAACTCTTTCTTCTGTATAGTAGGTGTAGAGTCCTTCCCAATTCCCTGTTTCTGTATGTTGTTTTTCACTTTTTCTTGATCTAGAAAAATACTCAAGGGAGGAGTTCACACAGAATTTGCATCTTCTAACTGCCCTTTGGATAGTTTTGATCTTGTCAAGGTAATCCCGAAAGAAAAACGTCTTTGGTTCTTGTTTGATGTGAAATTTGAAACGTCACTCCCTATGAGCATAGGAGCTGGGACACAAGAGCTGCCATCTTCTTTCAGCTGCCCACAGCAGGGTCCAAACACTTAGAGAACAACTAGTCTACAACCCCGTATTGTCTTCATGAGAATGTGATAAATCAGCACACCTCACTATCCCAGCTCAGCTGCAGGATCCAAATTCCAGCTCCACCCTTAGGGAAAGTCCTTTACCTCCCCGAATCCCCATCTCCTCACTGTAAAATGGGAAAGATGAGGCTGGCTGCGCATCCCTCTTAGCCAGGGGGATGTGGGCATTAAGTGAGAGTGGGCACCTTGCCTCCCAGCCTCAGTCCTGGCACGAAACGTGGGCTTCACCTGCCCCAACAGCATGCTGTGTGCCCCCAAGTTCCACTCTCCACCAGAAAGGCTCATCATTCCCCAACTTTGCTGAACAGAGAACATGCCCCTGGCATGACCTTCTACCCAGTGGCCCTGTGTTTGTGAGCCATCTTCCTCCTTCCAAAGAGCTGACCCAAGTCTGCTTGACCTTGGCAATTTCCTCAGGGTCCCAAGTTCTGGGGTTGACTGGTCTCAGGCCACTTCCTCCATCCACAGTGAGCGAACAGGGTCCATCTGCAGCACTCACTCCCTCCAGCCGGTCCTGCCAGAAGCTCCTCCCACTACAAGGCTCACCAGAGTCCAGGCAGAGGAGCCAGGATCTCAGTCTGGACCGACCCAGCCACACATGCCCAATAGCTACGGGATGTTGCTAATATGCAGCTTTGGAGAAAGCACTGGATCAGGAGTTGGAAGTTGTGATTCTGGCGATTTCTCTGCCATGTGGCCAAGGGAGTTTCTTTTTATGACCTCAGTCTATTTACCTATAAAATGAGACTGTTTCTTCTTTTATTCGAGGGAAGAGATGTCTTCGTTTTGCTTTGTTTTATTTTCTTTTTATACAAAGTACAATATACACACAGAAACATGCAAATGTCATAAATGTCTAACCCAAGGGATGGCATACTTTTGGTAAAAAGTCAGATAGTAAATATTTTAGACTTTGCAGGTCCTACCTGTCCTTACAGTGTAAAAATAGCCATAGACCATCTGTAAATGAATGGCTGTGGCTGTGTTCCAATAAAAATTTATTTACAAGAATGGGCAGCAGGCCATATTTGACCCACAGGCATAGTTTGTCAACCCCTGGTATAACCCAGTGAATGACCACAAGTGAGCACACCTGGGTGTCTGCTGCCCACACAGTGAGCACACCTGGGTGACTACTGGTAACTCAACTATTACCAGAGTCCCAAGGGCCTCTCTTGTGCCCTTTCTCATCCACTAGACTCAGTTTACCTCTGATGGCCCTCCAGGGTTTTTCTTTCTTATAATTCTTGTAATTTATTATAGGGTCCTATTATTTATCTTATAATACAAACGTTCCTCTTGTATGATAGAATATTTAAACATTACCATTTAGGACAATGGCTTTCAAATTTTCTTGAAATAGCAGAACCCTGTCTTCACGTGAAACATTTTGTGAAACTCCAAGTTGTATCATGGATAAAGAGTGGAGCTGTAGTTGCTCTAGAGCAGCGGTTCTTAACCATTTTTGTTCCACAGACCCCTTTGCCAGTCAGGTGAAAACCACGTACTCCTTACGAAGTCTACACTATACCACATATTATTTAATGAATATATCACACCCGCACCAACACGTCTGCACAAGAATAATGTTTTTTTGAATTTCAATTCAATCTCATGGACCCCTGGTTAAGAACCCCTGCTATAGAGGCAGGGAGCCAAGACTCATCCATTCCCCACCCTCTCTACACTCGAAACCCAAATAAGGCATTTCCAGCTTGAAAGCGTCTCCTTTGAACACTCATTAATACCCCAATAAGACAAATATTCCATCTTGAATTCACTTTAGAGAACCCACATTCTCCTCCAAGATCCCCGGGGTGAAGACCAGGACTGCAGCAAAAAGTCTGCCTTGGTGGTGGCCCAAAGGGCAGTGGGGCCAGGTGGGCAGGATGCATGTTTACATGAGCCTGAGTGAGACCCCTCTGTTGACTCCTAGAAACACCTGGGTGAGGGGATGGGGGCTTGTTTTGGAGAGTCTGGGGTCCTGCATTATTGGAAGGAATCAAGTATCAACAGAACATGGGTGATGGCCAAGGATGTGAATTTAGCACTGCCCTCAGCTAGGGGGACCTAGACAATTCGAGTTCCAGGGACATTCTTGGTTATAACAAGCATTTCTGAATGTAAATGTCATATTTTATTTTCTGTTCCATATCTTGATTGACTGAGCAGTGCCTGCCCCCGAGGATTCCAGGGCATCTTGTGCCCTTTTCTCTCTTCTAGGATTTAGATCCCACCTTGAGAGGGAAGATGAAGATCAAGGCCAAGACTCTGACTCAGCTTGGCAGGTGGCTCTCATCACCTGGGGGCCAGCAGGCAGCTTCCAGAAAGTGCTCTGGGATGCCATCTCCCCTTGCTTCCTGCTTATGGCTTCATGATGCCCCTGTGTCAAAGGAATAAAACTTTGCAGGTGGAATTGTTGGCCTCTGCGAGAAGGTAGGATGTGAGAGCGGGTAAGAGTTGGCAAGATAGTGAAGGAGGCCTGTTGCTTAAGGGGGTGTTGAAGTCAGATCAAATGGAAGGTCTGAGGCTTGACTTCCCCACTTGGCTCCTTTTTGACCTAGCAAATCTCCCTCAACCTCCCTGAAGCCCAGTGAAAACATTCTTTAAAAACAGGAAAATTTCAATATTTAAACTCCCAGCTAGAATTTCTGCACTACTCAGGTGAGATAGTGGGAGTGGAGATGCTTTGTCACTCTAAAGCAATGGCTTTCAACCGGGGTTGATTTCACCCCATAGGGAACGTTTGACAATGTTTGGAGACATTTTTAGTTCCTCACAACTGGGGGACAGGGAGAGGTGCTACTGGCATCTATGGGTAGAGGCCAGGGAGGCTGCTGGACATCTTTCAATTCACAGGACAGCCTCCACCACCAAGAATTCTCCAGCCCAAAATGTCAGCAGGGCCGAGGGGGAGAAACCCTGCTCCAGAGTCTGTGAGACGTGTGGTTTAGACAGGACCAGTGGCCAACAGGAAATGAAGGGTGGTGGCTCCCGCTCTGGCTTAGAGGTGAGGTGACAAGGAAAGGTCTCAGACCCCCTATTGCTGGACCTTCCCTGGAGTTTGAGCCCAGAGAACCTGTTGGCTTATGACATATGGCCCCAGTCACTAAAAGAAATGTCTGCCCCAGCCCAGCAGCAGGCTGGGTAAACTTTAACAGCCTTCCAAAGAAATTCATTCATCACTGGAGATCGTGTTACCCAAGCTTCACCACTCAAATTCTCTCTCCTCCCTGGACCCCTGCTCTCACCCCCACTGCTAAATTTCATTTAGGTTCTGATTAGACCTTATCAGCATGCAAAGACCAATCCATGGCAAATCACTGGAAGCTCGAGCCGCCCGATACCTCATCTGTCTTGTCCCCGGCCGCCCCCGCTGCTGGCTGCAGCCACGGCCGATCTGGCTTTGTGTGCTATCATTCCATGTCCTCAACCAGAGACATTGCGATAATAACTTTCCAAATATTGTCTTACGAGATGCTTATCGCTGTAAAGCAATATTTTGTCACCAGGCAGTGAGCAGGGGGCAGGATCATCTTGCAGAGGCACCCGGGTGGGTGAGGGGGGGGCAGGTCATCACCCGGGGCAGGGAGGGTTGGAGGAAGCAGCCAATAATGCCGAGAGAGGGGCCTTCGAAGAAACTCAGGGTCTCTGTAACACGTGCCGGGGCTTTGCCAGAGGAGCCGGCTGCATGTCGTAAACGACGAATGCAAAATCAGCAGGGAAATGCAGCTGCTCCTAACATTGGGTGTCAAGGGGACTGTAGATGTAAAAGACCCCTCCCTTACTCTCAGGGGGTTTGCAGTCAAAAGGAAAGACCTGGAAGCAGAGGCAGAGCAAGGCAGGATATCCCGTGTGCCAAATCGTCCTACCAGATAGCCTTGCTTGTCTTGTTTCATCAAGGTGATCGTCGACTGAAGTTTCTCCATAAAAATAAATAACAATGCTCAACCACATTAAACATCCAGATGGGTTACAAGGTGCGTTGTCCCCATGCCTCCGATTTCTTGCTGGTAACAGAGGGTCTTGATTAAGGTGGGATCTAGGGCACCAGGCTCAAGGATTCTGAGGAAAGGCAGAGGAGGGAATGGATGACGGAGGGTGGCAGGAATAGGTCAAGTCTTACCTCTGCTGTGGCCTTGAAGCCATGCTCAGGGCTGAGGCTGGCAGACTCTGTTCCCCATGCCCACCACCGCCATCCCACCCCCTCGTTGCAATTCTGCCTTTGTTCAGAACTCCCTTAGACAATTCCAGTCCCACATGGGACCCTTTCTAGGAGATCACTGGTGGGACAAATGCAGAGGGAAGTGAAAAGGGGGTGGGGGGATACTGTGTATGCTGGGGGCTGAAGGAGGGGCAACATGGGGTCTGGTGCTGCTACGATGTGGTGAGCCGAGTCACTCATGCTTCCGGAGTCAGCCTTGGGCAAGGGTGAAGGGCCTCTGGATCCAGCTGCTGGGCCCCAATCCTAACTCTAGTGTTAGCTGTGTGATCTTAGGCAGGTTCCCTGACTTCTCTGTGCTTTGGCTTTCTCATCTATAAAATGGGGACACAGATGAGGTTGTGAGGGTTAAACAAGTTAACATATGGAAAGTACTCAGAAAACTGCCTGACAGAGAAAAGCCACCACATCTGTTAGCTTTTATTATTATTATCACAGAGTTACCAGGAGGATTAAACAGAATAGCACATGTAGTCCACATATTTCCTGGATTGTGACCTCTATGGCAGGTAGAAGCAGAGAGACTACCATATTCAGAAGCTTAGTGGGGAGGCAAATATTAACGAGGCTTGAAAAATAAAATTTCAGGCAATGATAATGTCTATGAAAACGATCATTGCTATGGGGGAGGAGACAAAGGAGCAAAGCAAGAGGCTGACAGAGCTGCAAGATTTTGAGACAAGGTAGCTGGAAGAGGCACTGACTGGAGCGGACATTTGAGCAGAAGCTTGAAGGAGGCAAAGGCAGGTATGAATCCTGGAGACTACTGGCTGCCACTATTCTAGGTTACACAAAAGCCCCAGGCAGGAACTGGCTTGTCTAGGGGCAGAGTGTCTGGAAATGAGTGAAGGAGGAGAGGTAGGAATTGGACCTACCGACTGATGCCTGAGCAGGGATCAATTCAGAAGCCACGGTGAGGACTTCAGATTTTATTCTGGTGACACAGGAAGCCATTGAAGGGTTTTAAACAGTGCCAGGACATACTCTGGTTTATGTTGTAAAAGATCACTCTACCTGCTCCATGAAGAAAAGTCTCTAGAAGGTGAGATAGAAGCAGCAGTCCACTTAGGAGGCTGCTGCATTGGCCAGGTGAGCTGTGGCCATGGCCCGGACATGGAGAGAGCAGTGGAGGACGTGGCAGGTGGCTGCATTCTGGATGTATTGTGAAGGAAGAGCTGACAGAATTCCCTCAAGGATGAGATG